>MU757681.1:69062-79501 GCA_026770625.1 Nicotiana glauca | reverse complement strand
TGAGGGGTAAGGGGTTTTGGGGGGGGGGGGTTGGTATATTAAATCTAGGTTTTAATTTGGGCTATTGGATAATTGGAATCCAACGGCTCAGATTAATTTCTTGAAAAGAAACAGGGTCGTTTGGTTTAATGGAAGTGGGGGCGGACCGGGTACAGGGAATGGGTCGGGTTGTGGGGAGGGTTTTAGGCCGTTCGATCAGGCTGTTTCAATGGTTGAGATTTATTGAACCTGAAACGACGTAGTATTCTTACTATACTACGCCGTTTCAAAGGTCCCAGGGACTGAGGGATTGGACCGGGTATGGAGCGTGATTTTGGGCTGGACTGGAATTTAAAACTGGCCCAATTCCGATTTCATTCTCTTTTCTTTTCAATTTTCTTCCTAATAATAAAAATACAAACCTAAATTTAACTTCGATCAAATTATCCTAAAAATATTAATTAATTCTAAATAATAATTATCACAAATAATTAAACATCAAGTTAAATGAAAATCACACAACTTTGACATTAAACACTTAAATGCAAAGTATGTTATTTTTTTGTGATTTTTCATTTTTGTAAAATTAGTAATTTACTACTTAACTCAAGAATTGTAAAATTAAATCCTAAATGCAAATGCAACCTATTTTTTTGTTGTTGTAATTTTCATTTATTTAAACACATAAACGCGCACGGACACAGGCAAATATGACAAAAAATACGACAAAAAATTCACAAAATGCACACAATAAAACAGACAATTTTTGTTTTGATTTTGTGGGAGTAGTTCACGTGAAGCAAAAATCACGTGCTCACATGTTTTTGGTTCATAAATCTATTCATGTTAATATGGTAATGGAATCAGATAATGCTGAATTCTTTGAAAGCATCTATCCATATAAAATTGAATGTGAATCGTTAAGTGAAAGACCTAAGTGACCTCGGGAAGAACCAAAGGAAAATACTCCAAGTATAGAAGATCCAAGGCGTAGCAAATGTTAAAGAACATCTACTTCCTTTGGACCAGATTTTGTGTATTCTTGCTTGAAAATGAGCCTAAAAATTTTAAAGCAGCTATGTCGTCTTCTGATTTAGCATTTTGGAAAGAGGCAGTCAATTGTGAGATTCAATAAATTTTGGATAATCATACATGGGAAATGGTTGATCTTCCTCCGGGAAATAAGCCGTTAGGTTTGAAATGGATATTTAAACGGAAAATTAAAGCTGATGACACTATTGACAAATATAAGACAAGACTTGTTGTCAAGGTTATAGACAAAAGGAAGGCCTTGATTATTTTGACACTTACTCGTCAATAACAAGGATAACATCTATTAGGATGTTAGTGGCAATAGCGGCCATGTATGGTCTTGAAATCATCAAATGGATGTTATAACAACTTTCTTAAATGGAGAATTGGAGGAAGAGATTTAGATGGAACAACCTGAGGATTTTGTGGTTCCTGGTAAAGAAAAAAAAGTGTGCAAAATTGTTAAGTCTCTTTATGGACTTAAACAAGCACCTAAACAATGACATGAAAAAATGGACCAAACAATGTTGGCAAGTGGATTAAAAATCAACGAGTGTGACAAGTGTGTTTACATTAAAAACACTCCAGATTATAAGTCATTATTTGTTTATATGTTGACGACATGTTGATAATGAGCAAAAGTATGACAGATATAAATGCTACAAAGCGCATGTTGGCTAGCAAATTTGACATGAACGACTTAGGAGTTGCTGATGTGATCATAGGTATTAGAATTCACAAAACTCCATAAGGTCTCACTACATTGAAAAGGTACTTGACAAGTTCAAGTATTTGGATTTCAAAATTTCTAAGACTCCAATTGACGTGAGTTATACAATTCAAAAGAAAGAAGGTGAAAGTGACTCACAACTGGACTGTGCAAGAGTATTGGGAAGTTTGATGTATATAACATGTGCTATTAGCAAACTGAGTTGGTTTACAACTAATCCCAATCAAATACATTGGATGACAATGAAATGAGTTTTGGGGTATCTGAAACATACCAAAATTATGCTTTGCATTATAACAAATATCCCTCCGTGATCGAGTGGATATGTTTTCACAATTAGGGATGGAGCAGTGTCTTGGAAATCATCCAAACAAACGTGCATCACCTGTTCTACAATGGAATCTGAATTCATAGCTTTAGAAAAGGCCGGTGAATAAGCTGAATGGATCTGGAATTTCTTGAAAGATATTCCATTTTGGCCTAAACCTTTGGCACCTATTTGTATACATTGTGATAGTCAAGCGGCAATAGGTAAGGCAAAGAGCATTATGTATCATGAAAAATCTCGTCATATACGATGGAGACACAATACCGTTAGACAACTACTCCCTAGTGGTATTATCACAATTGACTACATAAAGTCAAGAGATAATGTGTCGGATCCATTTACAAAAGGCCTATCTAGAGAGACAATTGAAAGATCATAAAAGGGAATGGGGTTACGGCCTAGGCCAAGTCGTCATTGCGGTAACTCTACCTAGCAGACTGGAGATTCTAAGGGCTAGGTTCAAAGAGATCAAACAAAGTTATGAATGACGGTTCAACATTGTCAAATAACTCATCCCATTCTCTTGATGAACACAATGTTAAAAAATAAGGTAAAGCATTACGGCTTTTTGATGAGTCAATAAAGCTTAAAGCTTTTTAATGATTTGCTAAGTCTGGTAGAATATGACCAGATAGTGTGAATTTAGGATTGCACGTTTAAAAATCACCTATGTGAGTGTGAAGTATAAGTTGCTTCAAGGGGAATGAAAATAAAGGCCCATTCTCTTAGCACTCATGAAACCAGGCAGCATTCATGGCTGAAACGAACACAACCGTGAGAACCATAGATAGTTAAGAATTGATTGTGTGACTTATGTTGTCTAGGTATACAATAAATCTCGACGGTTCAAAAATATCAAATCTGCCGATTAACCGAGTATATCTGACATAAGTTCACTACGGGAAGTTCAAAGAAAAACCTACTTATCCAGATACAATTAATTCTTGCATGTGAAACACACACACGTCTGTTCATTCCTTTAAGTATATAGCCATTCCCCATTCATATGGAGGATTGTTTTATTTTATTATTAATAACAAATGAGGCGTAAATGGATAATAGTGGGAAAAGAAATTGAGGAAACTGAAATTTTGAATGAGTTCACTTTAGTAATGCACTTTGTCCCTCATTGGTAGAAGGAAAGAAAATATTTGTGTATATATAGAAAATCTCGTATTTTAGCTCTTAAAGAGTTAAGAAGAAGGCAAGCCTCGCACCGTCGTCGTCGCTCGCTCGTTCGGCTCGGCTTTGGCTTCGGCTTCAGCTTCGGCTTCGGCTTCGGCTTCGGCTTCGGCTTCAGATTCTGATTCGGATTCGAATTTGAATTTAGTCAAAGATTAATTGATTATCCGTACATTCCTTTAAGTTTATAGCTATTCCCCATTCACATGGGGGATTGTTGGATTTTGTTATTAATAACAAAAGAGGTGTGATTGAAAAATAGTGGAAAAAGAAATGGAGAAAAGTGGAATTTTGAATGAGTTCACTTTACTAATGCACTCTCTCCCTCATTAGTAGAAGGAAAGAAAATTTTCATGTATATGTAGAGAAGATCACCTTTTAGATCTTAAAGAGTTAAGAAGAAGGAAAGCCTCGCGCCGTCGTCGTCGTCGCTCGCTCGGCTTCGGCTTCGGCTTCGGATTTGGTCAAAGAGTGATTGATTAATCTTTTTGGATAAAATTCTTTTATAATATTTAATTAATTAATGAAAATTCAATCCGAAATAAAACGCGACCCAATCTGGTTCGATCCGTTTTCTTTCCTGAATTGTTTTAAATCAGTTTGTTTTTCCTGCGATATTTTCCCACATGTTTCAACAGCTGTGGCTGTTCAGAAACATTGTCAAACCTATTCAAACAGCTATGATTATTCTGAAAGGTTACAAACTTTTTTAGAAACATTGCCATATTGTCTATAAATATTCCTTCAAATCCCAGAATATTTACTTATGAAATTTTCTGATCTTCTTCTTCTGTTGCACATACAAAATCCAGTGTGTTTTACAGGCTTCGAGTGGTTCGCTGTTCATCGGCGTTTTTGGTGCATACACTCCGGTGAGCTAAATCGTTCTATCTTGGGAGGATATATTCAGAACCCCGGCTATTTGAGGGGAATAATTTCCTTAAGGACACATTGTGTATTTAGTGAGCTCGATTTATTCCTATACTATTTTTAGAATTTATTTTGAAATTCTTATACTGTTTTCAGAATTTATTTTGATATTCTAGTTCTACTAACTTTCTGTTTCTATTTTTAAGAAAGTTTATTGCTTTATTAACTTTACAACAATATAGTTTTGATAATATTTTCTATTGTTTTTACAAAGTATTATGTATTACAACAAAAATACAACAATGTATTGAGCTCGATTACAACAAAAATACAACAATGTATTGAGCTCCTAGATTGAAGTAATCTTCTGTCGCCCTACCAAACGAAAGCAATCGCATCAATGAATTCAAGTCGATACATTATAAATAAAAAGCAAAATATATAGTATACCCATCAAACTTACACCGAAATTCCTATTACACGCCTTTTCTTCACGGAAAATCTTTACACACTCAATGATTCAAAAGTGTGTCTAAGACACACCTATTCGGTGTTTGACCATTTTTTTCTCGGCAAGTATAGCCACGCACCAATAATAATTTAGTACGTGTTATTGACTTTTTAAATAAAAAATATATTTGAATTTATTATTATATCCATCTTCTTCATCTTCCCCAAGCTATACCACCATGGCAGCCCCCTCCCAAGTGAGTACTTCTGCACCGACATCAACCATGAAATATTCTTTTTTTAGATTTAATTTTTAAAATATTAGGATGACATTGAATTTCTATTATCATTACCAATTAAATATTTCCCTAAAGTTATTTGTATCATGCTTGACCTAACTGATATTGAGTACCAAACTGTTTACACCAACAACAATAAGATCAGAAAAGAATTAATCAAAAATTTCAAACCCATTAATGGCTGAAATGGAAGAAACTCCACGGATCCAGTACCCACAAATTCTCCCGACACATACGAAGAGCACCATGAATTTTTCTTTTAGATTTGGCCACCCACCAAGCGCACCCGTGTCACAGTCATTCAACGATTCACTATGTTGAATGTAAAACTTTAGTTTTTTTTATCCTCCTTTAATTCTTGGCAAAAATATTTGGTGGTATGGTGGTAGAAAAAGGTGATTATGCAATAATTGGAAGAAGATGAAAAAACTTGGTAGAGTTTTTGCTAAAAAAGAAAGAAAATAATTTAGAAAAATGAAAAAATGAAAAGGCTGGAAAAGTGGCGTCAAAATGAAACTTTAGACATAAAAATTTAATTGTCCACTCGCCACTTATGTATTTATAACACGCGAGTGACACGTAATAAAGTTGGTGTGTCTTAAACACAAGTTTGAAAGGTTGAGTGTGTAAAAAGTTTCCCGTGAAGAAAATGTGTGTAACATGGATTTCGGTGTAAGTTCGATGTGTAAACTATATATTTTGACTAAATAAAAAAGAGAAGTTTCAATATCTATAATAATTTGCCCCCAGGTACATTTCATTCAAAGAATTTTCTGATATTTATAGTTAATGTGCTCAAACAAACACCCCAGAGGAGTTTACATGACCAAATGCCTATAGTTTAAACTGAAGTGGCCTCTATTGGCTACATTCTAAATTACTCGTTAGACTGAAAAAATTGTTGATGGTGGAGGATAACTATCAATCTCTCCTAATTCTGTATATTTTATATTTGATAAAGGGTTTTCGAAAAATTTGATTACATTATTTGAGGAATTCAAAGTAAATTGCGTTTCTTCACATTAAAGCTAGCACACAATGTGGATTGCTAAGAAGCGTATGTAAGGATCATGCTATCATTTTCTTGAGAGGCACAAGTAATTGAAGTCCACAAAATCAGATCTACATTTTTAATGAAATTTAAGGTATATTGACATTTAACAGTTTTGTTAGGTTATTTGCCAATTATCACTCATTTAATTATCAACAGGTACTGCTCACCAAATGCTGTACCTATAAATGTTCAAACTACGTACAATCTTCTTCTGAACTTAATGCTAGATCAATTGAACCCCAAAAAATCATACTAAACTGCAAAAAGTCAATTGGAAAAATCTTTCCAATTGGAAAAATTTTAGGTTTTGAGGTGCCAAAAGTCACAAAAAGAAAGTTAATAGTATTATAGTCTGTTTGACCAAACTGCAAAAATCAGCTTATTTTGAGAAGTATTTTTTTTCAAAAGTGTTTTTCTCAAAAATACTTTTGGTGAGAAACAGTTTGTATTTGGCTAATTAATTTGAAAAACACTTCTAACCAGCTTATGCACGAGAATCCCTCCTAGAGGGAAGAATTAAATTCTATCTCTGGACTTATAACCAACTTATGCACATGGACATGTCTCTTTTAACTAGTCTCTTAATTGACATCAAGAGTCATCCATAGAAAACTCTCTTGTCAATGTAGTCTTACCGAATAGATGTGGAGTCAGAATTTAAAGTTATAGGTTCAGGAATTGTTATCGAACTCATAACTTGTGTTAGTAATACATATTTAACGAATTTCTAATACAAATACAGAGTTTAAACAAAAATTTTGACTTCATCCGACCCGTACGAATATATACTCTAGCTCCGCCCTACTTACCAAGGTGTGCGAATATTAATTAAACTGGAATACATTGTATATAGAAGTTACCTTATAACTGTAGGATACAGTAGGATCAGCTTCACCAACTTAGTAGTTAGTACTGCACCAATTACTATTACTACCATCACCACCTTATAATCGCACTAGCTACATGCAAGGGCGGATGATTATACTGGTAAAATATGTTACATTTTTATTGTTTATGAGATAATACTCATAATAATTTCTTTTCACTTTTAACGACTTTAAATAAAATGGAGTCTTGTGCATAATCCGATAGAATTCAGACATAATATGTTTAGTTACCAAGAATTTGGAGACACCATTAATACAGCATAGTCTTTTACAAGGTAAACCTTAACTTTCCTTCCATGTCTATATTTCTTTACTTTTGTTTTCTCTCTTTTTCCTTTTTAAAATTTGTGTGTGTGTTTGGGGTGGGGGATGGGGGTGGGATAGGTGACAGGGGACAGGGGACTGATAGATTAGAGAAGTCTAGTGGATTAGTCAGGCAGGTTAACTGTAAACTCCAAACACGATAGTTATGAGGAATAACCTCATGTAATGACTCGGTCAGTCATTTGAGCTATAGTATTCCGTTCGGTGGTTTAAAACTTTGAGTAGCTTCATATGATGCATTATGACTTGCTTATATCGTCGATCTTAATTTTCGAGTGGTTCGGCATTGATTTGGAAGAATGACTCTCTTGATTTAGAAGCTTTAAGTTGGAAGAGTTGACCAAGGTTTGACTTTTGAATAAATGGACTCGGAACCGAGTTTTAAAGGTTCCGATAGGTTCGTATGATAATTTTGAACTTGTACGTATGTTTGGATTCGGTTTTGAAGGTTTCTAGAAGAATTCGACATTATTTGTCGAAAGTTGACAATTTGAAGAACTTAAGAGTTCATAAGTTTGACCAACGGTTGACTTTGATGTTATTGGACTCCAATTGATGTTCCGAGACTTTAGATAAGTCAATATAGTTGAATTGAACATGTGTGCAGAATTTGGAAGTAATGGGAAGTATTTAAGTGTGATTCTGACACTCTTTTGAAAGAATAAAGATTTAACAACTTACGAGAATTTCTATTCGGTTTGAACCTCTATTTTTTATTGTGATGCTCCCGTGGGTGTTTTGAGGCTTTGGATAAGTTTGGATAATGTACTTATACTTGTTGATATGATTGGCTGGGGTTTCGAGGGGCACTGGTATGTTTTGGATCATTGATTGAGAAACTAGTTAAGTTAAGGATTTGGAGTTTGACCTTGGTCAATATCGTGTCAAGATGACCATTTTCGGTGGTTTGAGTGGGAGAGCAGGTTCGTAGTGTGTTTTATAATTGAAATATATATATGAGTTGTGTTCGGGAGGTTTTAAATGAGTTTTGGAGTGCTAAAACGAAGATTTTCTTATTGCTGATTTTTTTTCTAGTGTAAATAATTATGAAAATACCATTTATATCCCTTAAATTTTCAGACTTCCTTTAAAACTTCAAAATATCCTATCTCCCTTATTTTATGGCCAAGTTGGGTGATTTAAACGGCTATCTTGGGTGTAATCTTGCAAGGATTATGTTGGACTTATCAAATATGAGTTTCCGGGTCATCTAGGATCTGATTCGAATTATAACACATGCTGTATTTTTTTTACTTGTTTTGGAATTTATTCTCTTTTTTCTCACAAGGTTTTGGAGCTTGGATTTGGGTGATTTTGGAGGAAATTTTTACAAATTGGATTGGGTAAGTATTTTTTACTCGGATTTATTTATATTTCATGATTCCAACCTTGAATTTAGCGATTGTTTTATGAATCAAATTGAAAAAATTAAGGATTTTAGTAAAAACTTTTCTAAAAAAAATTGATGATGTGAAGGACGATTTAAGGTCGAAATTAGATGAAATTAGTATGGTTTGACTCGCATCAGAATGGATGTTCGAAATTTATGAGTTTTGTCGAGTTCCAGAATACGGGTCAATGGTTGACTTTTTTTATTTTAGTTAAAGATCGAAGCTTTATTATTCAGAATCATTTACTATGGCTTTTATTTATGATATTAAGTTATTTTGGCTAGATTCGAGTCGTCCGGAGGTTGTTTCACACGGGAACAGATTTTTAGAGTATTAATTTAACTTCTTTGAGGTAAGTATCTTGCTTAGCTTTGTTGATGAAATTTTTCTAAAACGATATTGTTTGATACATGCGGGGGTGATGTATATGCGAGGTGGTGATTCCATTGTCTTAGGTTTTACTTGATTCATGTGATAATATAAGTACGAATTTCAAACCTAGAGGTCATGCTTTAGCCTATTACAATTTGATTAAATTTGATGGACTCTTTGTGAAATAGTTGTTGTGCACATTTGATTGTAACCATCCTAAATCATGAATACATTGTGACGACCGTTATTCTTAAAATACTTGGGTTCCATATTTGAGTGGAAGATCACTTTTGAGATTTGTTGATATACTTGGGCAATAGGGTTCTTGAAGCCTATTGAATTGCTTAATTGTGAAAGAATTGTGACTCCCGTTAACGTGGTATATTTTTCTTAACCATTCTTCTTGAAGTTATTCGTGCTTTCTACCTTTCCTGTTGTTGATGTGTGTGTGTGTGTGTGTGTGTGTATGCATATGCTTGGTGAAGAAGAGTGTAAAGCAGGAAGGGTGATGTCGTGCGATTATTATACATTATCATGTGAGGAAAAGTGTAAAGCATGAAAAGTGTTGCCATGCCATTTGACTTGATATCTTGAATACATTCTTCATACTATCAATATTCGTGGATTTACTATGTTATTTGATGGTTATCACTTAAAGAAAAGGATTGATTGCGATATTGAGAATGCTGAACTTGGTTCCTTTAGATTTGTTCTTATACTCTTCTCTGTTATTTCTAGTATGATTTCTATTACAAATGTACTACACATGTTCTATTATTCAGCATCTTTTAACTAAAAAGCCTCGTCACTAGTTCATTGAGATTAGTCAAAATACTTACTGAGTACATGAGGTCAGTTGTACTCATACTACACATCTACACCTTATGTGCAGATATTTGAGTTACATAGCTGTGGAAGACAGAGCCCTGTACTGCAGACATTCCAGCGTTCCTTATTCATGCTACCTCTAGTTTATGGTAGTTTAGATCTTAAACTCTGTTTATGTAAATTTCAAATGGATATTATATGTATTCCTAATTTCGGTTTCTAAATCTAAATCATAGAGGCTCATGACTTGTACTACCAATCCTTGGAGTAGTTGTATTGTATTTGGTTGTAGTTTCTATTATATATATTTTTGATTTCACAGTTTAGTTGTAACTTATATTGTTTGGCTTACCTAGTGGGTTGAATTAGGTGCCATCACGACTTAGTAAGATTTTAGGTCGTTACACCTCAGGAATTAAAATACCCATCATGCTCCTCTAAAATTGGAAGAGTTGCATATAAGGCAAAAAACAAAAGAATTCTAACCAATTATAAGAGCGTGAGCACTTAATTTTTGACCATATTTAAATTTTCACTCACTTTTTAGTATTTAAATAATTTTTAACTTTAATCTGAATATTTTAGTTTTATTTCACCTTTTTTGGTTTTATTTGACAAAATTAAAAATCACAAAAAAAGAAAGATTTATTTGGACTAGTTCTCCTAAAGTTTTTCTTTGTTCAAATGTCTAAGTCGTGGCCCAAATTAGGTCC
>MU757681.1:58680-68958 GCA_026770625.1 Nicotiana glauca | reverse complement strand
CCAAATAAATGAATCCTCCATCATATCTTTCTCAGAACTAAAAAGAGACACAAAAAATAGAAAAATTCCCTAAATTCCTACACCCCTAAGAAAACGGCAGACCACCCACCTAATTCCAAGGAGAAGACCCAGCAAATTCCTCACCATTCAATTCCACCTAGCCACATCTGATCTTCAGCCTCACACCACAAAAAGAGAAAGACGACCCATCTTCTACTCCCTCACGTTTACACCATGTAAACCAGCTGGAAACTCTAGCTCAAAAGCAGCTCCAAAACGACCCCAAATTCTAGCCAAAATCAGTAAAAAGAAATACCCCAAATTAGCTTGTTGAACCATCTCCTAAAACTATCAGAGTTTAGTTGAGCTCTCCGAGTCAGATTTGAATTTTTGGTGTGCCAACATAGTCGATGATTCGAGCGAAGCTCCAGTTCGAATTCGAAGTCCTGTTCTTATTTTTGGATCCGGAATTGTTTGGTGGTTTTGGTCTTTGTTAGCTGAACCATCGTTGTTGATACCTAATTTTTTCGTATAATAGTTAAAATGCATATATATCTTCAAAATCATACATTAGGATCAATTGTTATTTTTTCATAATCTTTACTTTTTTAAATTAATTAATCTCAGTAGTTTATTCATACAAATAATTACAAATTGCATCAAAAATATTTTTTAAATTTTTTTGATTTAACATTCCTATTATGGTCCTATTGAGTCCAAATTATTTCATAAATAGCCAAACTGGCACCTTTTGGCTATAATTACAATAACTTTGTAATTATAGCCCATGCATATATTTTTGTATTATTTTTATCAAAAATTAGTCATTTGCATTTTAAAATACTAAATACTATTTTTAAAATATTTTCATGCATGAAAAATTATTTTTTATAATTAGTAATTATTTTAAAAATTATTTTATTTGGGTATTTAACAAATAGCCCTTTTTATTGGACCTAACCTAATTAAAATGTCCAAATTCGGTCCCAACCAGCCCAAACCAATAAAATTCAACCTGGCCCCAAATTCTTTTATTCCTGGCCGTTGATCACAGAGATCAATGGCTATCGTCCCCCCTTTCCTTTTTTAATCCCAAATGACCCCCTAAACCCTAGTCATTTGTCTACACCCGTCTCCCCTGAAACCCTATCCTCTCTAATTTTCTCTAAGACCAACCCTATCCGTTGCAACCCCAAACCAGCCCAAATATCTTTGATTCCTACTCGATCTATGGCTTTCTATGGTTGTAAGAGGCCTTTACCTGTCTCCTATTTCCCCTAGTTGACCGATTGTGTGGTTTCATGGAAGGACCTCGAAGAGATCTGGTCCAGATCTTGTTCAAAACTCTTCAAGAGAAGAGTCTGTCTATGGTCTGTGAGTGCTTTCTATCAAAGTTTAACGACTCAAATCTTTGTTTCAAAGGCCATATTATCTTTACCCTTTCTCTTTTCTACAAAACCTAGCATTTGGACTTGAATCCGTCCAAATCCTTGTAGATTTGGAGCGATTCGAGTTCGTCATTATTTTTTTCAAGGCTCCTTTATTTCTTTACTGATTAATCAATTTTTGAACATTTTGTTATATAGGGTTTGTCTTTCTTGTTGTTTGTTGGTCGAACCTCTGGGTATCTGAAATATTTTAAAACTTCCATGGCTATTCTTTTAGATTCTTTTACTTCTATACTACTAACAGGTTTTTAAGCACTACGCTACTTCAGGTTTTGATTTCTCTAATTTTTGTTATTCAAATCTCTGTGTGTAAACGTGCTTTCAAGTTTGCCATGGCTATTTTCCTTATTTAAGTGTTTTCAAATTAAGGTTCTTACCACACTCCTTTTCAAGAGGTTTTTGTACTTTCAATATTTAATCTGTTAATCTCTTTATGTGTTTGGTTATTTTTCATATGTTTGCTCGAACCCTAGATGTATCTGATGGTAACACTGATTTCTTCATTTTTTTTCTTCATGCTATTATGTTTGTGACTGTGAACCAGTCATATTAACTAATTCTAGTTAGGGATTTGAGTGATTTTCCTGTCAATTCCAGCATTCTTTGGGATTTTCTTTTGCTCAATTAATTTGGGGAATTTGAATAGGTCTTTCCTATTAAAATTAGTATTTTCGGAATTTTCTACTTCTTTCCCTATTGTGACTAATTACCCTTGACTTAGTTAGTTATCAGTCTTGGGGATTTGATAGACTCCTTATATGCTTTGGTGTTGATTTATTGCCTTACTTGAGTCCCAGTTCTGACCATTAATTAGTTGCCCCCCAATTAAGGCGTCTATTTCGGACTCCTCTATAGGAATAGACTCTGTTATTGATTAATTGCTCCTAATTGATTGAACTATGATTCTTTACCTTATTTATTGTACTCCCTAAAGTGCTATATATACACTCTCATTCTGCTTCTTCATGACACAAACATTCATTCACAAAATACTCTCACACTTTTAAAAGCTCTCTCTGTTCTTCTCTGTTACTTGCAATTCTCACTGACGTAGCAAGCTGTATGCCAAGGCTATCTATTTGCACCATATTTGCTCTATACTCTGTATACTCTCTCTTTAACTTCTATGTCCTGCTTCAACTCAAAGTCCAAAACTCTATGTCTTTCATTGTTGTTCCAGTTCATTAGTTGTGACTTCCAATCTTGTTCATTGTTTTATTATCATGTTGCTCAATGTGTAACCAGCACACCTAGATCACACTGCCTAACTACTATCTCACCTAGCATGTTGGAAGTTTTATTCTGTTAGAATCTATGACTAGTTTATTCATCCACAATGATCTGCTTGCTACTTTGTTTAGCATGCCAATCCTGTCTTGTGGTAATTGCATACATCTTGTTTGCTTCTTAGTATGTACAAACTATATTGCATGTTTACTGTCTCACCCAACATGTCTGAATTCTGCTTGTTCTATATGTGATTAGTATCTCTAAACTATGAGTGTTCGTGTGGTGCTTTCCTAGTCTGTTCATTTAAGTCTTGCCTACTCCGCTTTACTAATAAGATCTTGCTAAGTTATTTAGCCCTTCAAGGTAACTCTAGTTGTGTGTTTAGTCATTTCTAAGGTCTATGTGTTCTGAACATGTCTTTGTTGTAATCTTTGTAACTAACTTATCAATTCCACAAATTCTTGAGAAGTCTGTGCATCTGTTTGCTTATACACTAAGGTGTATTCTATATATCCCCAACCCCTTTCTCCATGTGTGGAATTTGTTTGCCAAAAGTGTTTCTGAAGCTGTTTGTTCTGTGACTTGTGTTCTAATTTCAAAGTATTTTTTATACTTTTCTCCAGCTGTTTTACAACTAAACTAGCCCTGGTTTTCAAAAAATCTTTTCACCTCTAAGAGTCCTCTCTATAGTGTTTATCAAAACTCTTTCAAATCATGTCAAGCACTCTCACTTATTCTTAGGTTATTAAGTCCCGCCCCTCTGGTATGTGTAATGCTTGGAGGTCCCTGAGATCTCTCTGAACTCTTGCATTCAGGGCTAGCTCTTCCACACTGCACATAATCAGTCTTTATTTGAGAAAGTTTGGGCGTGAGCACTGCCCGGGATCCTTGAGGTCTTTAGGGAACTTTGACACACCTGGACACAAATGTAGCAATGAATCTTGGGCATTTGAGACTAATGAAGGATTGGTACACCAGGATTTTCTTTGGGCCTACTTCAGGCTCCCTATAGCTTAATTTGTATTTTATTTATGTAATTTATTCAATCATTGGTCTGTAATAATTAATTATAAAAAAATATTGGGATGACTTATGAAAAAGGAGGGTAGTTGTATGGTACTATGGGTAAAATGGGTAGAAAACATGCTATAAGATTTGTATTCTAGAAATCTGTGTTAGAAGCCATGTTTTAGGATTGTTTCGTTTGTTTGCATTTAAACCCTGTTGAACTTGTGCCTCAGATAACCTGTTCTTAAGGTATTCATACTTATTGATTAAGCGTACTATATGTAACGTATCCCATGCTTTAATCTTGCACAAGTATTGTCACTTAGAGGTCATGCTACTGGGCTAATAATCCTATCGTAATAAAGCCGACATTCCTGTATATCATGTCTTTAGGAACTCTGTTTGAATTTCATTGAACATGTCCATTTCGATTAAATAAATAGTTAGCTATAAAAAGGGTTAAGCAGCCTCACACATAGACATCATGTCCAAAAATACAAATAAAACACCTATTATAGTATGTGTCATCTAGAATAGCATGTTTGTAGTTTGAACGATTTCTTAAACTATTAATCATCGTATGTAATTGTGATTGCAAATAGTCCCCCGCCTAGGCAAGCTTTAGGTTATCAGTCTCTATATATACATAAACTGGGAACAACATTTGATTGTGTTAAACTTCTTAATCTTAACAGGCTATAAAAATCAGTAGGCAAACTGGTTAGGATTCTGCCAATTTCCTTATTCATATCTTGAATCTGAAACATTAATCTAGATATCATGTTCTTAATATTTCTGAACTTCTTCAAAATCTGTGTTTTAGACGTGTTGTTTGTTTGCCTATATACATGCGGAGGCAAATATGAGCCTTCTAATTGTTTGTTCGTAGTTGCTTGACCTCCATGTTATTTGCTTGTCGCCTAGATTTTTACCTTTTAAAAATCTTAGGTTGTCTAGAACAGTCAAGATTTAGAGGTCCTAAGTTCCACCAGGACTATAAGGAAGGGACGGGTAGCAGCACACTTAGAGGTCGTTAATTAAACTCGTTTATATAACAAATAATGGAAGGGTAATGAGTAGTTAAAGGATATGATGACCTGTGTACTATTGTCACGTGTAGCCCCTCTAGTTGAGGAGAATTATCGGGCATTGCACATATTGATCCTGTAGGCTAATCAACTTTGGACTTCCCTTTTCCAATTCCTATATTTGTTTAAATTATCTAAACTTTTTTTCCCTTTGCATATATGTGTGTTTAAGTTGTCCAGGCCTCCTTTACCTCCAAAATTTTGATGATCATATATATGTTTAGATTTTGAAAAACTTTCTTTATTTGCAAATATGTGTTAAATCTATTTACTTGTGAAAATGACTAATTCATATAGTTTAAGTTTGGCCGGGACCCACCGTTGTGGACCGCGAGGGGTGCCTAACACCTTTTCCTCAAGGTCATTTCGAGCCCTTACCCTAGTCTATAGTAATGCAAACTAGTTACACGAGTTAGTCGCTCTAGGTGCCCTAACGCACCATTATCCGTTAGGTGGCGACTCTTCAAATGCCCAATTTGAATTTATTCCATGTACCCTATCCCCTTATTTGAATTTAACTGCTTTCAAGCATATATGATTCCTTATTTTCCTGAAACTGATTTGTCTCTTTATTTTCTTTTTTGTAACTGTCTTTCAATTTATTGAATACTGCATTTATTATTTTTCTTACGTACAAATACTTGACAACATGTTATTTATTGTTGCATAAATCATACTCAACTTCATATTCCACGCATGTGTAATCAATCCCATAACAACGCTTTATGAGTGTTTGCGCTCTTCCTATATATCACACTTTAAATTCGGAAAGGAGTATTTGCAGTAAAACTAGTCGATCAGCGGTGCGTTTGACAGTGCCGTGCTTTTCCCCCTCAAGTTGTCCCCTTGAGGGTCGCAGTCTAGACCTCTATAGTAGCCTTACTCTGATTAAATGTACATGCATAATGGTCAAACCTAGCCGGGTTAGTATTGTCCGCATAATAACCCTTTAAGACAAGCCTTGTTCAAAAGTCCATCAGCTTTTCAATAATCCCAACGGACGTAACACAATTGTGTGCATTAATTTGGAGAAATAAGTGCCAATATGCTAATCATTACTGCATAAATAGACGAACTTGCATGGTGGAAAGGACCTAACTCTCTCTTGTTTTGCAGAAAATGAGGCACGAAGTCCCAGGGTTCGGTATGGTCAGAAGCATTCCTCCACTTATGATAGATTGGTAGAGGGACCTTCCCTCAAGTGACCAAAATCATGGGAAAATAGTCTTAGGGAATTTGCCATCACTATTGGATCTTCAACCAAACAAGATGCTAATCGATGTACGGGATCGATGGGCAGATATACACTATTGTCCCTATGGTCGTTGCAGATACATTCGTAGCTATAGAACGCTGTCAAAAAGGGTTCAAATTCTTTGAGGGTTACAACTTGTTGTTACAAGTCTGGCTGTTAGAGCAGCTCCAAAGGGGCCAATACCGCCAAGAGTTTCCATGAAGGCCGTGGAATGACCACATAGCTTTCCATCACCCTAAAAAGATGACTTACATTCCAGACATGGTCGATCAACCTAAGGATGTCGTAGGGTGGGTACAGTTTTTCAACAAGTTGACTGAAGACCAGGTTCAGTGGATGTTCGAGTGGTTCCCCACCGACGAGTTCATCAAAAGATCCAGAGATGTCCCACATTTAGTGTTGATCGGGTTAAAATAGATATACCCTTATGCTCCACTTAGAGTTATGAGGCAGCCAGGCAGGAGACAAGTCATACCACAGGTTGCTAAGATAAGTCACTTCAGAGTTGATTTACAGGGTGACCCCATCCTGTATAAGAATGAAGCACAACATATGTAGACTTTGAAGATTATTGTGGTGAAGGATACCATCGAGCCAGAGAGATACCATGCGGGCCACTCATTCTTTTACCCCTTATGGTTGGATGATAATCTCAGGAGTCTTTGAGCCAAGTTTTGGCCCAGGAAACAGGGTCATAGATGAGTTTGCCGAAGCTGACGTGAAGTACAACAAGATGCGCAAAAGAGTTCGATAGTTTGAAGCTGAGCATATGGCTCAGCATAAGGCCGATATGGAGATGATTAATGAGTGGAAAGAAAGAGATAGTAAACCAAGCAAGAGACTGGAATATCTGGAGTACAGTTTGATGGAATTGGAGCGGAAGATAAGAAAGAGGGTCACCGACTGCCAGAATGCCGAAGGAAATGAAGGAGGGCATCTGGTAGGGCATTCCTACTGCTGAACCTGCACGAGTTCGGATAGCTGATCGACAACAGCATCCGATCTGGAGAGAGTCTTTCTGGGACCAAGTAGATTAGATTTACTTGCTTTTCTTTTTAAATTTAATAAGGCCAAGTGACATTAGCAATATTAACTTATTTAGTGTCATTTTGGGATGTTTATATTTACATTAATGAAATGAGGCAATTATTGGCAGTGAATTTGTCCAAATCTACTTGTCACTAAGCCTTCCTCGGGTACAACGAGGCTCCCAAATTAGGATACGAATTTACATTCCCTTAATATGAGTTTAAATACTGCAAATATTTCAGAACCCTTACTGACTTGTTTACCTTTTGTATTCCTTTATTCTTGATTCCCATCCCCTTAGGTTGGTTCGCATATACTGGCGTCATCAGCGTATTATACCAGATCTAGAGGCCCTCTAACTCCTCCTCCTCTAAGTAATACAAAGAGTAAAGGGAAAGCTAAAATGGACAATTTAAGTGGTATTCGAAAGGAAAATGCGGAAAATGCAGAAACTTCAGATGGTTAGAGTACTCCGACACCAGATGATTTAGTTTTGAGGTTAGAACAAAAGATACTGGAGCTACAGGGAGATCTTGAGTTGGTCTGTAACTTGGAAAACCTATACTTCAACTTGAATGTCTCCGACATCAATTAACAAAACACAAAGAACAAAGCACCTCCCAAAACACACCAAACCAATATCCACAAAACCCTCATGCACCGCATTGATATGCAACCCCACCTCAAAATCTCAATCCCTTACCGATACCAACTCCGCCACAACACCATCATCAACCAATTTAGTACCCACTAACCTCCACTTATCACACTCCCCAGAACACACCACAACTCACTCCCGATCCTCAAAATCAACCAATGACCATCACAACCCAAGTCCCTGACACTTACCAAAATAACCCTATATATGTGGAACCGTACCTCACTCTACTCAACCAACTTCCTATACACTAGAATTTGCTGAGAAGGACCTGCTCATCAAGAACATGGTCAAAGAACTCAAAAAATTGACAAGTCGAGTTCAGGGTGCCGAAGGCGGCAAAGGAATATAAGGTTTGAACTATGAAGACGTACGTAAACAACCAGATGTAGAGCTTTCAGAGAGGTACAAACCTTCCAAGTTCGAGATGGTTGATGGTATAGGTAATCCCAGGGTTCATCTGAGGACATATTATGACAAGCTTGTAGGCGTGAGCATGGCATCAAATTTTATGGATGACACATTTTGTATTCAGTGAGCTCGATTTATTCCTATACTATTTTATGAATTTATTTTGAAATTCTTATACTGTTTTCAGAATTTATTTTGATGTTCTAGTTCTACAAACTTTCTGTTTCTTTTTTTCAGTAAGTTTATTGCTTTATTAATTTTATAGCAATATAGTTTTGATAATATTTTCTATTGTTTTTACAAAGTATTATGTATTACAACAGAAATACAACAATGTATTGAGCTCCTAGATTGAAGTAATCTTTTGTCGCCCTACCAAACGAAAGCAATCGCATCAATGAATTCAAGTCGATACATTATAAATAAAAAGCAAAATACATAGTATATCCATCAAACTTACACCGAAATTCCTATTACACGCCTTTTCTTCACGGAAAATCTTTACACACTCAATGATTCAAAAGTGTGTCTAAGACACACCTATTCGGTGTTTGACCATTTTTTTCTCGGCAAGTGTAGCCACGCACCAGTAATAATTTAGCACGTGTTATTGACTTTTTAAATAAAAAATATATTTGAATTTATTATTATATCCATCTTCTTCATCTTCCCCAAGCTATACCACCATGGCTGCGCCCTCCCAAGTGAGTACTTCTGCACCGACATCAACCATGAAATATTCTTTTTTTAGATTCAATTTTTAAAATATTAGGATGACATTGAATTTCTATTATCATTACCAATTAAATATTTCCCTAAAGTTATTTGTATCATCCTTGACCTAACTGATATTGAGTGCCAAACTGTTTACACCAACAACAATAAGACCAGAAAAGAATTAATCAAAAATTTCAAATCCATTAATGGCTGAAATGGAAGAAACTCCACGGATCCAGTACCCACAAATTCTCCCGACACATACGAAGAGCACCATGGATTTTTCTTTTAGATTTGGCCACCCAACAAGCGCACTCGTATCACAATCATTCAACGATTCACTACGTTGAATGTAAAATTTTAGTTTTTTTTATCCTCCTTTAATTCTTGGCAAAAATATTTGGAGGTATGGTGGTAGAAAAAGGTGATTATGCAATAATTGGAAGAAGATGAAAAAACTTGGTAGAGTTTTTTCTAAAAAAGAAAGAAAATAATTTAGAAAAATGAAAAAATGAAAAGGCTGGAAAAGTGGCGTCAAAATGAAACTTTAGACATAAAATTTTAATTGTCCACTCGCCACTTATGTGTTTATAACACGCGAGTGACACGTAATAAAGTTGGTGTGTCTTAAAGACAAGTTTGAAAGGTTGAGTGTGTAAAAAGTTTCCCGTGAAGAAAATGTGTGTAACATGGATTTCGGTGTAAGTTCGATGGGCAAACTATATATTTTGACTAAATAAAAAAGAGAAGTTTCAATATCTATAATAATTTGCCCCAGGTACATTTCATTCAAAGAATTTTCTGATATTTATAGTTAATGTGCACAAACAAACACCCCAGAGGAGTTTACATGACCAAATGCCTATAGTTTAAACTAAGGGTGTTAAACGGGCCGGGTCCGACCCGTTCCGGACCGGCCCAGACCGATATAACCCGGAACCGGACCGGCCCGGTTCTTATGGGGCCGGGTGGGTTGGGTTTGGGGGTTTAAGGGGTTGGTTCCGTTTATTTTTTTCTAACAGGTAACTGGACCCGCTAAGACCGGTCCGGATGAACAGTGTTCAATACCGGTTAAACCGGCCCGGACCGGCCCGGTTCAACGGCTAAATTTTTTTTTTTTAATTTTTTTTTATTTCTGACAATTCTGGGACCCACTGACCGTTGGCAACGGTCAGAAATTTGACTGATCCGTTGGCCAACGGGTATATTGCCCAAATAGCCATTTTTAATTTATTTTTTAACCATTTTTGATTTTACAAAAATAACCTTACGTAAAACTATAAATACACCCCCTCTCTTCTTCATTTCTCACTCAAATCTCATTTCTCTATCTTAATTTCTCTCATTCTCTTATTCTCCAATTATCAAGACTTCAAGTCTTAATTCCTTCATTTCATCTTCTAATTTTATTTGGCTCACTTTTCTTGAATAGTT
>MU757681.1:7693-20035 GCA_026770625.1 Nicotiana glauca | reverse complement strand
ATTTTTGGATCCGGAATTGTTTGGTGGTTTTGGTCTTTGTTAGCTGAACCATCGTTGTTGATACCTAATTTTTTCGTATAATAGTTAAAATGCATATATATCTTCAAAATCATACATTAGGATCAATTGTTATTTTTTCATAATCTTTACTTTTTAAAATTAATTAATCTCAGTAGTTTATTCATACAAATAATTACAAATTGCATCAAAAATATTTTTTAAATTTTTTTGATTTAACATTCCTATTATGGTCCTATTGAGTCCAAATTATTTCATAAATAGCCAAATTGGCACATTTTGGCTATAATTATAATAATTTTGCAATTATAGCCTATGCATATATTTTTGTATTATTTTTATCAGAAATTAGTCATTTGCATTTTAAAATACTAAATACTATTTTTAAAATATTTTCATGCATGAAAAATTATTTTTTATAATTAGTAATTATTTTACAAATTATTTTATTTGGGTATTTACCAAATAGCCCTTTTTATTGGACCTAACCTAATTAAAATGCCCAAATTCGGTCCCAACCAGCCCAAACCAATAAAATTCAACTTGGCCCCAAATCCTTTTATTCCTGGCCATTGATCACAGAGATCAATGGCTATCGTCCCCCTTTCCTTTTTTAATCCCAAATGACCCCCTAAACCCTAGTCATTTGTTTACACCCGTCTCCCCTGAAACCTTATCCTCTCTAATTTTCTCTAAGACCAACCCTATGCGTCGCAACCCCAAACCAACCCAAATATCTTTGATTCCTACTCGATCTATGGCTTTCTATGGCTGTACGAGGCCTTTACCTGTCTCCTATTTCCTCTAGTTGCCCGATTGTGTGGTTTCATGGAAGGACCTGGAAGAGATCTGGTCCAGATCTTGTTCAAAACTCTTCAAGAGAAGAGTCTGTCTATGGTCTGTGAGTGCTTTCTATCAAAGTTTAACGACTCAAATCTTTGTTTCAAAGGCCATATTCTCTTTACCCTTTCTCTTTTCTACAAAACCTAGCATTTGGACTTGAATCTGTCCAAATCCTTGTAGATTTGGAGCGATTCGAGTTCGTCATTATTTTTTTCAAGGCTCCTTTATTTCTTTACTGATTAATCAATTTTTGAACATTTTGCTATATAGGGTTTGTCTTTCTTGTTGTTTGTTGGTCGAACCTCTGGGTATCTAAAATATTTTAAAACTTCCATGACTATTCTTTTAGATTCTTTTACTTCTATACTACTAACCGATTTTTAAGCACTACGCTACTTCAGGTTTTGATTTCTCTAATTTTTGTTATTCAAATCTCTGTGTGTAAACGTGCTTTCAAGTTTGCCATGGCTATTTTCCTTCTTTAAGTGTTTTCAAATTAGGGTTCTTACCACACTCCCCTTCAAGAGGTTTTTGTACTTTCAATATTTAATCTGTTAATCTCTTTATGTATTTGGTTATTTTTCATATGTTTGCTCGAACCCTAGATGTATCTGATGGTAACACTGATTTCTTCATTTTTTTTCTTCATGCTATTATGTTTGTGACTGTGAACCAGTCGTATTAACTAATTCTAGTTAGGGATTTGAGTGATTTTCCTGTCAATTCCAGCATTCTTTGGGATTTTCTTTTGCTCGATTGATTTGGGGAATTTGAATAGGCTCTCCTATTAAAACTAGTATTTTCGAAATTTTCTACTTCTTTCCCTATTGTGACTAATTACCCTTGACTTAATTAGTTATTAGTCTTGGGGATTTGATAGACTCCTTATATGCTTTGGTGTTGATTTATTGCCTTACTTGAGTCCCAGTTCTGACCATTAATTAGTTGCCCCCCAATTAAGGTGTCTATTTCGGACTCCTCTATAGGAATCGACTCTGTGATTGATTAATTGCTCCTAATTGATTGAACTATGATTCTTTACCTTATTTATTGTACTCCCTAAAGTGCTATATATACACTCTCATTCTGCTCCTTCATGACACAAACATTCATTCACAAAATACTCTCACACTTTTAAAAGCTCTCTCTTTTCTTCTCTGTTACTTGCAATTCTCACTGGCCTAGCTAGCTGTATGCCAAGGCTAGCTATTTGCACCATATCTGCTCTATACTCTGTATACTCTCTCTTTAACTTCTATGTCCTGCTTCAATTCAAAGTCCAAAACTCTATGTGTTTCATTGTTGTTCCAGTTCATTAGTTGTGACTTCCAATCTTGTTCATTGTTTTATTATCATATTGCTCAATGTGTAACCAGCACGCCTAGATCACACTGCCTAACTACTATCTCACCTAGCATGTTGGAAGTTTTATTCTGTTAGAATCTATGACTAGTTTATTCATCCACAATGATCTGCTTGCTGCTTTGTTTAGCATGCTCAATCCTGTCTTGTGGTAATTGCATACATCTTGTTTGCTCCTTAGTATGTACAAACTACATTGCATGTCTACTGTCTCACCCAACATGTCTGAATTCTGCTTGTTCTATATGTGATTAGTATCTCTAAACTATGAGTGTTTGTGTGGTGCTTTCCTAGTCTGTTCATTTAAGTCTTGCCTACTCCGCTTTACTAATGAGATCTTGCTAAGTCATCTAGCCCTTCAAGGTAACTCTAGTTGTGTGTTTAGTCATTTCTAAGGTCTATGTGTTCTCAACATGTCTTTGTTGTAATCTTTGTAACTAACTTATCAATTCCACAAATTCTTGAGAAGTCTGTGCATCTGTTTGCTTATACACTAAGGTGTATTCTATATATCCCCAACCCTTTTCTCCATGTGTGGAATTTGTTTGCCAAAAGTGTTTTTGAAGCTGTTTGTTTTGTGACTTGTGTTCTAATTTCAAAGTATTTTTTATACTTTTCTCCAGCTATTTTACCACTAAACTAGCCCTGGTTTTCAGAAAATCTTTTCACCTCTAAGAGTCCTCTCTATACTGTTTATCAAAACTCTTTCAAATCATGTCAATCACTCTCACTTATTCTTAGGTTATTAAGTCCCGCCCCTCTGGTATGTGTAATGCTTGGAGGTCCCTGAGATCTCTCTGAACTCTTGCATATCAGGGCTAGCTCTTCTACACTGCACATAATCAGTCTTTATTTGAGAAAGTTTGGGTGTGAGCACTGTCCGGGATCCTTGAGGTCTTTAGGAAACTCTGACACACTTGGACACAAATGTAGCAATGAATCTTGGCCATTTGAGACTAGTGAAGGATTGGTACACCAGGATTTTCTTTGGGCCTATTTCAGGCTCCCTATAGCTTAATTTGTATTTTATTTATGTAATTTATTCAATCATTGGTCTGTAATAATTAATTATAAAATAATATTGGGATGACTTATGAAAAGGGTGGGTAGTTGTATGGTACTATGGGTAAAATGGGTAGAAAACATGCTATAGGATTTGTATTCAAGAAATTTGTGTTAGAAGCCATGTTTTAGGATTGTTTCGTTTGTTTGCATTTAAACCCTGTTGAACTTGTGCATCAGATAACCTGTTCTTAGGGTATTCATACTTATTGATTAAGCGTACTGTATGTCGTATCCCATGCTTTAATCTTGCACAAGTATTGTCACTTAGAGATCATGCTACTTCGCTAATAATCCTATCGTAATAAAGCCGGCGTACCTGTATATCATGTCTTTAGGAACTCTGTTTGCATTTCATTGAACATGTCCATTTCGATTAAATAAATAGTTGGCTATAAAAAAGGTTAAGCAGCCTCACACATAGACATCATGTCCAAAAATACAAATAAAACACCTATTATAGTATGTGTCATCTAGAATAACATGTTTGTAGTTTGAACAATTTCTTAAACTATTAATCATCTTATGTAATTGTGATTGAAAATAGTCCCCCGCCTAGGCAAGCCTTAGGTTATCAGTCTCTATATATACATAAACTGGGAACAACATTTGATTGTGTTAAACTTCTTAATCTTAACAGGCTATAAAAACCAGTAGGCAAACTGGTTAGGATTCTGCCAATTTCCTTATTCATATCTTGAATCTGTAACATTCATCTAGATATCATGTTCTTAAGATTTCTGAACTTCTTCAAAATCTGTGTTTTAGACGTGCTGTTTGTTTACCTATATATATGCGGAGGTAAATATGAGCCTTCTAATTGTTTGTTCCTAGTTGCTTGACCTCCATGTTATTTGCTTGTCGCCTAGATTTTTACCTTTTAAAAACCTTAGGTGGTCTAGAACCGTCAAGATTTAGAGGTCCTAAGTTCCTCCAGGACCATAAGGAAGGGACGGGTAGCAGCACTCTTAGAGGTCGTTAATTAAACTTGTTTATATAACCAATAATGGAAGGGTAATGAGTAGTTAAAGGATATGATGACCTGTGCACTAATGTCACGTGTAGCCCCTCTAGTTGAGGAGAATTATCGGGCATTGCACTTATTGATCCTGTAGGCTAATCAACTTTGGACTTCCCTTTCCCAATTCCTATATGTGTTTAAATTATCTAAACTTTTTTTTCCCTTTGCATATATGTGTGTTTAAGTTGTCCAGGCCTCCTTTACCTCCAAAATTTTGATGATCATATATATGTTTAGATTTTGAAAAACTTCATTTATTTGTAAATATGTGTTAAAACTATTTACTTGTGAAAATGACTAATTCATATAGTTTAAGTTTGGCCGGGACCCACCGTTGTGGACCGCGAGGGGTGCCTAACACCTTTCCCTCAAGGTCATTTCGAACACTTATCCTAATCTATGGTAATGCAAACTAGTTACACGAGTTAATCGCTCTAGGTGCCCTAACACACCATTATCCGTTAGGTGGCGACTCTTCAAATGCCCAATTTGAATTTATCCCATGTACCCTATCACCTTATTTAAATTTAACTGCTTTCAAGCAGATATGATTCCTTATTTTCCTGAAACTGATTTGTCTCTTTATTTTCTTTTCTGTAACTGTCTTTCAATTTATTGAATACTGCATTTATTATTTTTCTTACGTACAAATACTTGACAACATGTTATTTATTGTTGCATAAATCATGCTCAACTTCATATTCCACGCATGTGTAATCAATCCTATAGCAACGCTTTATGAGTGTTTGCGCTCTTCCTATATATCACACTTTAAATTCGGAAAGGCGTATTTGCAGTAAAACTAGTCGATCAGCGATGCGTTTGACGGTGCCGTGCATTTCCCCCTCAAGTTGTCCCCTTGAGGGTCCCAGTCCAGACCTCTATAGTAGCCTTACTCTGATTAAATGTACATGCATAATGGTCAAACCTAGCCGGGTTAGTATTGTCCGCGTAATAACCCTTTAAGACAAGCCTTGTCCAAAAGTCCATCGGTTTTTCCACAATCCCAACGGATGTAACCACAATTGTGTGCATTAATTTGGAGAAATAAGTGCCAATATGCTAATCATTACTGTATAAATAGACGAACCTGCAGGGTGGAAAGGACCTAATTCTCTCTTGTTTTGCAGAAAATGAGGCACGAAGTCCCCGGATTCGGTATGGTCGGAAGCATTCCTCCACTTATGATAGATTGGTAGAGGGACCTTCCCTCAAATGACCAAAATCATGGGAAAATAGTCTTAGGGAATTTGCCATCACTATTGGATCTTCAACCAAACAAGATGCTAATCGAGGCTACCACTCTGTTTTGGATAAGGAAAGGTATGTGTTCCATTTTGGAGACATAGAAATGACTCCCCTCCTAGAAGAAATACGGGTATTTTATGGGTTACCTTGGGATAGCCCTGGTCTGCTAGCACTTGAAAATCGCACCACTAGAGGGTTCCTTAAGATGATGGGGCTGAAGAAAAATGATGGTTTGGAGTGCCTGAAAAACTCCTACATACCTTTTGATTTACTTTATGTGAGATACACTCACAGTAGCTCTTACCGTATTTTTAATGATGAGTTCTCAATCGCCTCTTTAGGCTGGGTTCATCGTAGGGTCTTCGTGTTCATTGTGTGCTTCTTCGGTATACTGGTATTCCCAATCCAAGGGGATAGAATCCATACTAGGATGTCCATGGTGGCCAAAATTTTGATGGACGAGATCGATGTGCAGACATACACTATTGTCCCTATGGTCGTTGCAGATACATTCCTGGACATAGAACATTGTCAAAAAGGGTTCAAATTCTTTGAGGGTTGCAACTTGTTGTTACAAGTCTGGCTGTTAGAGCAGCTCCAAAGGGGCCAATACCGCCAAGAGTTTCCATGAAGGCCGTGGAATGACCACATAGCTTTCCATCACCCTAAAAAGATGACTTACATTCCAGACATGGTCGATCAACCTAAGGATGTCGTAGGGTGGGTACAGTTTTTCAACAAGTTGACTGAAGACCAGGTTCAGTGGATGTTTGAGTGGTTCCCCACCGACGAGTTCATCAAAAGATCCAGAGATGTCCCATATTTAGTGTTGATCGGGTTAAAAGGGATATACCCTTATGCTCCACTTAGAGTTATGAGGTAGCCAGGCAGGAGACAAGTCATACCACGGGTTGCTAAGATAAGTCACTTCAGAGCTGATTTACAGGGTGACCCCATCCTGTATAAGAATGAAGCACAACATATGTAGACTTTGAAGATTATTGTGGTGAAGGATACCATAGAGCCAGAGAGATACCATGCGGGCCACTCATTCCTTTACCCCTTATGGTTGGATGATAATATCAGGAGTCTTTGAGCCAAGTTTTGGCCCAGGAAACAGGTTCATAGATGAGTTTGCCGAAGCCGACGTGAAGTACAACAAGATGCGCAAAAGAGTTCGATAGTTTGAAGCTGAGCATATGGCTCAGAATAAGGCCGATATGGAGATGATTAATGAGTGGAAAGAAAGAGATAGTAAACCAAGTAAGAGACTGGAATATCTGGAGTACAGTTTGATGGAATTGGAGCGGAAGATAAGAAAGAGGGTCACCAACTGCCAGAATGCTGAAGGAAATGAAGGAGGGCATCTGGTAGGGCATTCCTACTGCTGAACCTGCACGAGTTGGGATAGCTGATTGACAACAGCATCCGATCTGGAGAGGGTCCTTCTGGGACCAAGTAGATTAGATTTACTTGCTTTTCTTTTTAAATTTAATAAGGCCAAGTGACATTAGCAATATTATCTTATTTAGTGTCATTTTGGGATGTTTATATTTACACTAATGAAATGAGATAATTATTAGCACTGAATTTGTCCAAATCTACTTGTCGCTAAGCCTTCCTCGGGCACAACGAAGCTCCAAAATTAGGATACGAATTTACATTCCCTCAATATGAGTTTAAATACTGCAAATATTTCAGAACCCTTACTGACTTGTTTACCTTTTGTATTCCTTTATTCTTTATTCCCATCCCCTAAGGTTGGTTCGCATATACTGGCATCATCAGCGTATCATACCAGATCTAGTGGCCCTCCAACTCCTCCTCCTCTAAGTAATACAAACAGTAAAGGGAAAGCTAAAATGGACGATTTAAGTGGTATTCAAAAGGAAAATGCAGAAAATGCAGAAACTTCAGATGGTTAGAGTACTCCTACACCAGATGATTTAGTTTTGAGGTTAGAACAAAAGATACTGGAGCTACAGGGAGATCTTGAGTTGGTCTGTAACTTGGAAAACCTATCCTTCACCCTGAATGTTTCCGACATCAATTAACAAAACATAAAGAACAAAGCACCTCCCAAAATATACCAAACCAATATCCACAAAACCCTCATGCACCGCATCGATATGCAACCCCACCTCAAAATCTCAATCCCTTACCGATACCAACTCCGCCACAACACCATCATCCACCAATTTAGTACCCACTAACCGCCACTTATCACACTCCCCAGAACATACCACAACTTACTCCCGATCCTCAAAACCAACCAATAACCATCACAACCCAAGTCCCTGACACTTACCAAAACAACCCTATATATGTGGAACCATACCTTACTCTACTCAACCAACTTCCTATATACTAGAATTCGCTGAGAAGGACCTGCTCATCAAGAACATGGTCAAAGAACTCAAGAAATTGACAAGTCGAATTCAGGGTGCCGAAGGCGGCAAACGAATAGAAGGTTTGAACTATGAAGACTTATGCAAACAACCAGATGTAGAGCTTCCAGAGAGGTACAAACCTTCCAAGTTCGAGATGTTTGATGGTATAGGTAATCCCAGGGTTCATCTGAGGACATATTATGACAAGCTTGTCGGGGTGAGCATGGCATCAAATTTTATGGATGGATTCAGGTTCAACATAGAAAAGGCACCAGATGTTTTCTACATCTAGAACCTCAAGAAGAAACCCATCAAAACTTTTTGTAAGTATGCTACTCAATAGAGGTCAGAAGCCGCCAAGGTCAGGCCATCTTTGGACGAGGAACAGATGAACAAATTCTTCGTTAGAGCACAGGATTCACAATATTATGAAAGATTGATGGTTATTGAAAACCATAAATTCTCTTATATCATTAAACATGTTGAAAGAATTGAAAAAGGCATCGAAAGAGGTATGGTAACAAACTTTGAGGCATTATAGGCCATAAACAAGGCATTATAATCAGGCGGCATATCAAAGAAGAAAGACGTTGGGATATAATGATGCAAATTGGATCACCGGATCATCTGAAGTTAAATCCACGAGTGGATATGTTTTCACAATTGGGGGTGGAACAATGTCTTGGAAATCATCCAAACAAACGTGCATCACCTGTTCTACAATGGAATCTGAATTCATAGCTTTAGATAAGGCCGGTGAATAAGCTGAATGGATCTGGAATTTCTTGGAAGACTTTTCATTTTGTCCCAAACCTTTGGCACCTATTTGTATACATTCCGATAGTCAAGCGACAATAGGTAGGGCAAAGAGCGTTATGTATAACGGAAAATCTCGTCATATACGATGGAGACACAATACCGTTAGACAACTACTCTCTAGTGGTGTTATCACAATTGACTACGTAAAGTCAAGAGATAATGTGTCAGATCCATTTACAAAAGGCCTATCTAGAGAGGCAGTTGAAAGATCATAAAAGGGAATGGGGTTACGGCCTAGGACAAGTCATCATTGTGGTAACTCTACCTAGCAGATTGGAGATTCCAAGGGCTAGGTTCAAAGAGATCAAATAAAGTTATGAATGACGGTTCAACATTGTCAAATAACTCAACCCATTCTCGTGATGAACACAATATTAAAAAATGAGGTAAAGCATTAAGGCTTTTTGATGAGTCAATAAAGCTTAAACTTTTTTAATGATTTTCTAAGTCTGGTAGAATATGACCGGATAGTGTGTATTTAGTATTACACGTTTAGAAATCACCCATGTGAGTGTGAAGTGTAAGTTGCTTCATGGGGAATAAAAGACCCATTCTCTAAGCATTCATGAAACCAGGCAGTGTTCATGGCCGAAACGAACACAACCGTGAGAACTATAGATAGTTAAGGATTCATTGTGTGACTTATGTTGTCTAGGTATACAACAAAGCTCGACGGTTCAAAGATATCAAATCTACCGATTGTCCGAGTATATCTGATATAAGTTCACTACGGAAAGTTCAAAGGGAAACCTACTTATCCAGATGCAATTAATTCTTGCATGTGAAACACACACACATATGTGCATTCCTTTAAGTATATAGCCATTCCCCATTCATGTGGGGGATTGTTATATTTTATTATTAATAGCAAAGAAGGTGTGAATGGATAATGGTGGGAAAAGAAATGGAGGAAAGTAAAATTTTAAATGAGTTCACTTTACTAATTCACTTTGTCCCTCATTTATAGAAGAAAATAAAATCTTTGTGTATATATTGAAAATCTCATCTTTTAGCTCTTAAAGAGTTAAGAATAACGCAAGCCTCGCGCCATTGGCGTTGCTCGGTCGGCTCGGCTCGGCTTCGGCTTCAGCTTCGACTTCAGATTCGGATTTGAATTTGGTCAAAGATTGATTGATTATCCTTGCATTCCTTTAAGTTTATAGCCATTCCCCATTCACATGGGGGATTGTTGGATTTTTTTATTAATAACAAAAGAGGTGTGATTGAAAAATAGTGGAAAAAGAAATGGAGAAAAGTGAAATTTTGAATGAGTTCACTTTACTAATGCACTATGTCCCTCATTAGTAGAAGGAAAGAAATTTTTTGTGTATATGTAGAGAAGCTCATCTTTTAGCTCTTAAAGAGTTAAGAAGAAGGAAAGCCTCGCGCCGTCGTCGTCGTCGTCGTCGTCGCTCGCTCGGCTTCGGCTTCAGCTTTGGATTTGGTCAAAGATTGATTGATTAATTTTTTTTGGATAAAATTCTTTTCAAATATTTAATTAATTAATAAAAATTCAATCCGAAATAAATCGCGACCCAGTTTGGTCGGATTCGTTTTCTCTCTCGGATTTTTTTAAATCAGTTTGTTTTTCCTGCAATATTTTCCCACATGTTTCAACAGTTTTGGCTGTTCAGAAACAGTGTCAAACCTATTCCAACAACTATGGCTGTTCTGAAAGATTGCAAACTTTTTTAGAAACATTGCCAATTTGGCTATAAATATTCTTTCAAATCCCAGAATATTTACTTACGAAATTTTCTGATCTTCTTCTTCTGCTGCACATAAAAATTCCAGTGTGTTTTACACGCTTCGAGTGGTTCGCTGTTCATCGGCGTTTTTGGTGCAAACACTCCGGTGAGTTAAATCATTCTATCCTGGGAGGATATATTCAAAACCCTGGCTATTTGAGGGGAATAATTTCTTAATGACACATTGTGTATTCAGTGAGCTCGATTTATTCCTATACTATTTTCAGAATTTATTTTGAAATTCTTATACTGTTTTCAGAATTTATTTTGATGTTCTAGTTCTACTAACTTTCTGTTTCTGTTTTTCAGAAAGTTTATTGCATTATTAGTTTTACAGCTATACAGTTTTGATAATATTTTCTATGGTTTTTACAAAGTATTATGTATTACAACAAAAATACATCAATGTATTGAGCTCCTAGATTGAAGTAATCTTCTGTCGCCCTACCAAAAGAAAGCAATCGCATCAATGAATTCAAGTCGATACATTATAAATAAAAAGCAAAATATATAGTATACCCATCAAACTTACACCGAAATTCCTATTACACACCTTTTCTTCACGGAAAATCTTTACACACTCAATGATTCAAAAGTGTGTCTAAGACACATCTATTCGGTGTTTGACCATTTTTTTCTCGGCAAGTGTAGCCACGCACCAATAATAATATAGCACATGTTATTGCCTTTTTAAATAAAAAATATATTTGAATTTATAATTATATCCATCTTCTTCATCTTCCCCAAGCTATACCACCATGGCTGCCCCCTCCCAAGTGAGTACTTCTGCACCGACATCAACCATGAAATATTCTTTTTTTAGATTCAATTTTTAAAATATTAGAATGAAATTGAATTTCTATCATCATTACCAATTAAATATTTCCCTAAAGTTATTTGTATCATCCTTGACCAAACTGATATTGAGTACCAAACTGTTTACACCAATAACAATAAGACCAGAAAAGAATTAATCAAAAATTTCAAACCCATTAATGGCTGAAATGGAAGAAACTCCACGGATCCAGTACCCACAAATTCTCCCGACACATACGAAGAGCTCCATGAATTTTTCTTTTAGATTTGGCCACCCACCAAGCGCACCCGTGTTACAGTCATTCAACGATTCACTATGTTGAATGTAAAACTTTAGTTTTTTTATCCTCCTTTAATTTTTGGCAAAAATATTTGATGGTATGATGGTAGAAGAAGGTGATTATGCAATAATTGGAAGAAGATGAAAAAACTTGGTAGATTTTTTTCTAAAAAAGAAAGAAAATAATTTAGAAAAATGAAAAAATGAAAAGGCTGGAAAAGTGGCGTCAAAATGAGACTTTAGACATAAAATTTTAATTGTCCACTCGCCACTTATGTGTTTATAACACGCGAGTGACACGTAATAAAGTTGGTGTGTCTTAAACACAAGTTTGAAAGGTTGAGTGTGTAAAAAGTTTCCCATGAAGAAAAGGTGTGTAACATGGATTTCGGTGTAAGTTCGATGGGTAAACTATATATTTTGACTAAATAAACAAGAGCAGTTTCAATATCTATAATAATTTGCCCCCAGGTACATTTCATTCAAAGAATTTTCTGATATTTATAGTTAATTTGCACAAACAAACACCCCAGAGGAGTTTACATGACCAAATGCCTATAGTTTAAACTGAAGTGGCCTCTATTGGCTACATTCTAAATTACTCGTTAGACTGAAAAAATTGTTGATGGTGGAGGATAACTATCAATCTCTCCTAATTCTGTATATTTTATATTTGATAAAGGGTTTTCCAAAAATTTGATTACATTATTTGAGAAATTCAAAGTAAATTGCGTT
>MU757679.1:19055-29144 GCA_026770625.1 Nicotiana glauca | reverse complement strand
TATAAAGGTATTAAGGGTTTTGAGAATTATCATTCAGAAATACTCCAACTTCGTGATAAATTTTTCTTGTTGTTAAATTCTCAAGCTTTTTTCATAATGTCTGAAGAGCGAAAAGTAAGGGTTCCATCATATTGGGGGGGGAGGGGGTGGAGGTTATAGTGGCGAATAACTCTGTGAATTATAGTTTATCTCCACAGAGTCATATTAAGTTGTCACTTACAATGAAGTACGATAGACAAGTATCGTTGTTATGCAATAAAATGAGATTAAGCAAATATTCGGTGAATCTTAAAATAAACGGAACATATCCATATCCTGTGACTCCGCAAGGGTTTGCTTGTTATGCTGAGTTTAACATCGAAGACGAAGAAACTCTGAGAGATTTTTTGGGGACTCCGGATGAATACATGGAATTTATTGTAATAAAATTATTGGAAATGTATGTCAAGGCTGAAGACGTTCGCAATAATGAGGTTGTGCAAAGCAGGAATAACCCTCAATCATCGGGCGGTTATTTTGGAGCAGTTTTAATCCAACAGGTTCCGGCTGAAAGAGTTTGGCCGGATCTACTTATCTCCGCGGGCGAACGAGGAGCGAGGAAATAATTTCTCTCCTACTTTACATAATTCACAAGACGACTGATAAACTTCAATTTTTATTTGTATTACGATGTTTATTTTTGTTGAATTAAATTTGTATTAACACTCATATATTCCACAAGGGTACTGTCCGGATATGAATTTTACAAGTTATGACCCCACGCCCACTTAGAATATACGTAGTTTTGGCGTGTTGGATCATGATTTCTATCCATGAGTCATCACCAACCGGAAAATATCCATCATGGAATGTCAGCACAGTACAACTTGTAAGTGAAGTGATATAGTTATATGTAAAGTATTTATCAATTTGAGTAGCTTATCATGTTGTTGTTTGTGAAGTGAAAACGAGCATCTTGATGGTCTTGACCTCGCTCAGTTGCCCGTAGACGACGTATTTATTCGTGATTTGGCAGATGCACATAGTCAGGAAGATAATAGTGATTATGACAACAACAATGTTGATGAGTATGAAGATGACACACCCTTCCTTAATGAGGGTGATGATGAGGAGGAAGTGAATGTCGAACCTGAGCTGACGAGGGAGCATGCTCCTCCACCTCCCGTTAGACCTAGAGTGTACGAGTCCGACATGCCATTTTATTCAAGGCATATTCCCTACCTTGATAATTCACCAGGTATGCCGGATGTGGATGCCCTCACAGGGGATCTTGACGAAATTCGATCAGCAATGTGGAATGAGTCTAAACCAACTGTGCTGGCAAAGGGCATGTATTTTCGCGATAAATCTCGCCTATCCAGGGCTTGTAAAATATACATCATAAGAGAGTGTCGTGAGATGATAGTATGGGAGTCAAATCCGTAGGTATACAAGGTCGTATGTCGTAGATAATCTATGGGTTGTAGCTGGATGTTGTGTGCGAGCAAGAAGAAAATAGGGTTGTGGAAAGTGGGTAAATATGTTAGCACCCACGTTTGTGAAATGGACACATTCAATGAAAATTACTTCAACTTGGATATTGACTTATTTCTCTTGTCTTGATTCCACACTTGGAAGTGTCCATTAGGCACAAGATCAAAGAGTGTATTAAATCCGTCCACCAGGAATATAAGTGTACTGGGATAAGTCATTTTCATCTCTACCCAGGTACATGGCCGCACTGAAACATTTTAACCCCAGGACTATTGTTGAATGGAAGCATGAGCGGAGTCTAGGAATATCAGAATATATATTCAGATACGTGTTCTGGACATTTAAACCAGCAATTGATGGTTTTGTGCGGTGTCATCCAGTAATTTCCATAGACGCCCATGTCTATGGAAAGTATGATATTAAGCTGTTGATCGTCGTTGCAGTAGATGCCAATGAACAAATATTTCCACTAGCTTTTGCCATTTGTGCCAATGAAAGCGAAGAGACGTGGATGTTATTTTTGAACCACTTGAAGCAACACGTTGTCAAACAACGTTCAAGTATTTGTCTAATATCCGATCAGCATGGTAGTATTTTAAGTTTTGTACAACATTTGCGTGAATGGTAGGAACCCTATGCGTACCACCGTTACTGCGGGAGGCACCTGAAGGCCAATTTCTAGAAGAAATATCCCAATAAGGACTTGCATGATTTAATGTGGATGGCTGCAACTGATCACCAGCAGTGCAAGTTCATAAGGCGCATGAAATCGATTCGACGGTTAGGCGAAAGTGCCTATAATTGGTTCATGCGACATGAGTTTCACAAGCAGACATTGAATGCTGATGGTGGCAGACGATGGGGAGCTCTGACTACAAATGTGTCGGAGTCATTCAATGGGTTATTGAAGTCTGCCATGGATTGCCTGTCACTTCCATGGTTCGGATGACATTCAAACAGATGGCGGAGAGGTTTGTTGAAAGGCATAGTGGTGCATCGGAATTGATAAACAAAGGTGTTGAATTTATGACAATACCGATGAAAAGATTTGAGAATTACAGGAGGCGAGCACATTTTCATTCATATTTACAATATGATCACGACCAAGGTATTTTTTAAGTTCGTACCGCTATCCGTCAACACCGAGTGAATAATCTATACATTGTAAATGAAGCCAGCAGGCTGTATTCATGTAGGAAATGGACTATCTACCACATGTCGTGATCACATGCCATGAAGTGATTTCAACAGACACGTTTAGGGGCAACCAACTATGTTGATAGGCACTATAGTGTTGTTGCATACGTAAACACTTATAGTGGGCAGTTGCAGCCATTGGGTGCTGAGCATTATTTCAGGCTAGATATTTGAGGCCTAGTAGCACCAAGATATTCTAAATTCTTCCATGTGTTAGTTTTATTATAATTTTATATTTTAGTTTGTAAATTGAATAATTAATTTTTATAATTAAATATTTATATATGGGTTCCAGACTCGATATTTGGAGCCCAGTAGCACCAATTTATTCTCTGTGTTAGTTTTATAATTTTATATATATTTTTTTAATTAAATAATTAATTGTTATAATTATATAATATTTAATTATTAAAGATTCATATATAGGTTCCAGGCTCGATATTTTTGCGGCCAGTAGCACCAAATATATGTTGACTACAATTGAACAAAGTTTGTGTTTGATATATCAGTTATTTTGAAGTATTTTTTAGTATATGAGATACTTAAACTACAGGAAAACTACGCTAAAAGACACTACATTTTATTATGCTAAAAGGCACTACATTATACTACGCTAAAAGGCACTATATTTTACTACGCTAAAAGGCATTATATTTTACCCTAAAAGACACTATATTACTAATCTTTAAGCAAATAAATAATTTAAACCAGATAAAACGCAACAAATACATTATAATCACAAAACATTCACAAAAATACATATAAAACAGTAATAGTAATTTATTAATAAATAATAACGATTTCACAAATTACATATTTTTTTACAACACTAATATTTTAGTCCGGATAAAAATAACATACCACTTTAATCATAAAAAAAAGCACAAAACAACATACAATACATTCAAGACAACTAATATGCATTATTTATACGAGTGTGGACATAACTAATTCGGAATACCTCAAATTATGTTTTTCGAAAAGTTGAAGACTTGAAATTTTGACTCCAAAACAAGCAATCGCTTTTATGAACGTGTGAAAATGAACTGCCAAACACGAGAGTTTCTGCTACTAACAGTCAGGGGCGGCTTTTGGGTAAAGCAGCCTATGCTTTAGGCCCCCACTTTAGGGGCCCCAGTTTTTTAGTTTATTAAAAAAAAAAAATCTTCAAAACTTAAGCAAACACTTTTTCAACGTTCAGATTTTGTGTAAAAGAAAAAGATTACCGTGGGCCCAAAAATTTGAAAAATCTGGCCATTTTTCTCTTTTCTTCTTGGTTTTTGCCATTTTTCAACGTTCAGATTTTCTTCTTGGTCTTTTCTCCTTTTAATACCTTTCTCACAAATATTACATTACATTGCTATCATTGTTTTTTCCTTCAACTTCAAGACAATCCTCTTCACCTCGTGCAATATTCTAGAGATAGAAAAAGTTGAAAGCTTGTTTGTGCTATGGGATACCAAGCATTGCATCAAAAATATTGAAGCAACAACTATTTATTTTCAGATCAAGTTATTGAATCAGGTTTTGATATTCTAATTTTTAGTATTTTTCTTCTAAATTAATTTTTTTGATATCTTTATTATATAGGTATATATTGTCCTTTTAATATTTATTAAAACTCAAATATGTCATATAGAAAGTATGATTCCGGTTATTCAAAACTTAAAAAAAAAGAGAAGAGTTGAATCTTTAATACAATCCCAAAGATGATTCATTGATAAATTTTTAACAAATAATAAAAATAATAAATCAAATATTGTAGGAGAATGCTCTCAAGATGAACAAATCACTAACCTAGTTGAGTTAGATGATAACACTATCCGAGAAGAAGAGGAGGAAACTAGTGAAAAATTCGATATTAATCCTCAAGAAAACCAAGAATTTATAAATGAACCAAATAATTGTATTCCTAGAAATATTTATGATCCTAGTCAATGGACTAAAATTGATACAAAGTTGAGGGATTTATTAGTTGAAAAGGGGCCAACTAGAATTAGTGACATAGATTTTCCAAATGATAATTTGTTAAGACATTTTTCTAATACCAATTATTTTAAAAAATTAGCAAATGGTGAAAGACATGAAAGAAGATGGATAGTTTATTCTAAAGACTTGGATAAAGTATTTTATTTTTGTTGTAAGTTGTTTAATACAACTTCTAGTATTAGTAACAGTAAACTAGCGAATGAAAGTTGTAGAGACCGGAGAAACCTTAGTGCCAAGCTTAAAGCTCACGAAACATCAAACGAGCATATTATTAATATGGGTGCTTGGCTTGATTTTGAATTGAGATTGCAGGAAAATAAAACAATTGATAAAAATGTTCAAGATCAAATCAATAGAGATAGAGAGTATTGGAAAAATATATTGTCAAGAATTATTGCCGTGATAAAAACTCTTGAAAAAAATAATTTGGCATTTAGAGGAAAAAATGAGAAGTTCTATCAAGAAAGCAACGGAAATTTTTTAAGTCTAATTGAAATGATTGCAGAATTTGATCCGATCATGCAAGAGCATATTCGGCGAATTAAACATGATGAAGTTCTTCTTCTACTAAAAGATGGAAAATTTTAAAAGATAGTGTGCCTAGTCTAACTCTTAAATCGTTGTCACAAACACGATGGGAAAGTCATATTGAAAGTATTAAAGCAATAAGATTTCAAACTCCACAAATAAGAGATGCATTATTGAAATTAGTAGAAGTTAGTGAAGATCCAAAAACCAAAAGTGAAGCTAGTTGTTTAGCAACATATGAGCTTAAAAATTTTGAGTTTTTATTGGGTATGACTATTTGGTATGATATATTATTTGCGGTTAATTCAGTTGGCAAAACTTTACAATCAAAAGATATGCATATTGATGTTGCCATAGATCAATTAAGAGGTTTGATTTCCTTTTTTCAAAAATATAGAGAAGAAGGATTTGTAACTGTTATGGTTTCTGCTAAGGAAATTGCATCTGAGATGAATATAGAACCTGAATTTCGTAGTAAACGGATAATATATAGAAAAAAATAATTTGATGAGAATATTGACAACGAAATCACTATGTCTCTTGAAGAATCTTTTAGAGTAGATTACTTTTTATACATAATAGACCAAGCTATTTTTTCTCTCCAAAATAGATTTGAACAATTCGAAACCTATGAAAATATTTTTGGTTTCCTCTTTAGTGATAAAAAATTATGATCACTAGATGATGAGAATTTTAAAAAATATTGTCTTAACCTTGAACGTTCTTTAAAACATAATAATCAATCTGATATTGATGGTTTAGACTTATTTTCTAAATTGAAAGTGTTACGAGAAATTGTACAAGTAGATAATAATACTCTAGTCGATATCCTCAATCAGATAAAAAGACTTGATTCATTTCCAAATACATATATTGATTATAGAATAATGTTAACAGTTCCGGTAACAGTTGCCTCAGCGGAGAAAAGTTTTTCAAAATTAAAATTAATAAAATCTTATTTAAGATCAACAATGTCTCAAGAGAGGTTGAATGGATTAGCTTGTCGGTTGAAAAAGAAATGTTAGAAGAAATTGATTATAAAACAGTTATTCATACCTTTGCATTTCAAAAAGCAAAGAAAATAAACTTCAAATGAAAAATATATGAATTTTTTTTTTTTTTAGGCAAAAAATTAAAACCTCCATTTGAAGTTTGGTTTTAGGCCCCCAATATTGGGCCGCCCCCATTTGAAGGATTATTTACTGGTTCTTTTGACTTTAAAGTACATTTAATAGCAGCTTGAATTGTTTTAGTTATTAGTTGCCAAAATAGCAAGCTACTGTGGTGGACTCTACCCTTGAAAAATTGAGTTAATATTGCATATGCTTTTCTTCTGCTCGACTTGCTGGAATTATACCTGGTGTTCTTTTCTTGTTTTCTGTTTCACTCTCGATGTGGGATTTCATAAAGTTCCTACATCAACAGACCACCAGAAGCAAAAGTCAAGTTTGTGCTTTTACTCGAAGCTTAATTAGACAACACTAACGCAGTCTTTATAATATAAAATTAATACACTACTATTTTTTAGCCAATAATCCCTGGGACTCAAACAAATTAAAAGTTCAAACAGCACAGAATGCTAGCATTTTAAACCTTTTCTTCATCACATTAGTTCTCTTCTTTGAGATTTTGTTTTAGTTCTGGTCAAAATAATCTTGTCAGATGAACTTAATTCGTCCTCCCGTTATACTTTTGAAAGAAAACAAAAGCTCAGTGACGTGCAGAACTAAGAATGATTGAAGAAAGACACTAGTATACATGTGACAGTCTTAACTTCAAATTATTTCAAGAAACTTTTATCCAATCCCTTCGCCGCAACGACAGAAAATTTCGTAGGTTTACCTAGCTGGGGTTGCATATATATCAATCAAGCAGGGCGGAACAAGAATTTAAAACTTATAATTTTTAGATTCTAATCTTTTTAAACTTGAGTTCTAAATTAATAATTTTTACTTATTACATAACTTTTCTTAAGACAAATATACAATTGAACTATGATTATTGGGTTTGGCCAAACTCCTATTTTGATTTCTAACTCTATGCCTCCAATCAAGTTGGCCGGGCTCCTTTAGTGGGCCGGTCTAGTGGACCAGGTTTTTGGGCCAACCATTATCCCCATTGCTCAGCGAATGACGTAAATAAGATACTTCTGTGTTATTATTGATTTTTTGACCCCAGACAACAGATGTTTTAAGAAAAAAGGCCCTACTAGAATTTTAAAGTAAGCTAGTAAGATTTTTCTTAAGCTCCAGAATTTTAAAGCACGCTGGGTAGAATTAAAGCATGCAATAATTATAGTGATGGTCAGAATTTTGCCACAAATTTTATTACCGGAATTTTGTGCTTGAAAATTCTGCTAATGATCAGAAGTGCATTAAAATTCTGAAGCAAGGCTATATTCCCAAACGTTTCTTAAGGGGATCAAAATATAAATAATCTATCTATCTATATTATTATAAAAGCATGAATATAATGTCGGTTTACAAAAATAACTTTATAATATTAAGCATAATAACTCATAATAAAAGGACATAACTGGAATTCTAGATATTAGCCTTATAATACTATTGCTTTTAGGACATAATACTACACGTTAGGAATCCTATGTGATTACCTTTAGGAATCCTATTAGTATAATTACTTTTGGGATGTCTAATTCATATATAATTAAACAAGTAAATATCTTTAGTCATGTAATCTTATTACTTTTAGGATAAACTTCTTAAAAATTTCTATTAGTACTTTTATTTTAAAATATATTATAATGTCTTATTACTAATTTAATTTGAGAATGTATTATATTGTCCAAATCCATAATACACACATTAAAAAGAAAATTAAATATTATAATAGAGATGTTACGAACAAAATGTTCAATTGATAATTGGTAGGAAGAGTAAGAGATTGCGGTACTCTAATTTATTCAATTTTGTGGATAAATTGAAAGTAAATAAACTCCAGTCGTACTACAACTAACATTAACTTAACAATACAAAATTGGTAATATTGTTGTATTATAAAAGTTGATAACATCTATTAATTACACTTTATTACTTTAGTAGATGATTTGAGTTAGTTTCATATTTTTATAAATTGTTTGTTATGTCATCAAGGACAATGAATAGCAACTACCAATTTGAATTATTTTAAAAGCATGACTACAATGTAGGTTTGCAAATATAACCTTATAATATTAAGCATAATAACTCATAATAAAAGGACACAACCGGAATTCTAGATATTAGCCTTATAATCTTATTAGTTTTAGGACATAATACTATATGTTAGGAATCCTACACGATTGCCTTTATGAATCCTTTTCAGTATAATTACTTTTGGGCTATCTAATTCATATAAAATCGAACAAATAAATATCATTTGTCATGTAATCCTATTACTTTTAGGATATACTTCTATAAAATTTTTATTACTAATTTAATTTGAAAACGTATTATAATATCCTATTACTAATTTAATTTGAAAACGTATTATAATATCCTATTACTAATTTAATTTGAGAGTGTATTATATTGTCCAAACCCATTTAGAAAAAAAGGAGAGCTTGTATTATTATAAAAATATAAATACAATATTAATATACCAAAATAACCCTAAAATATTAAGCGGAAAAACTCATAAAGAAATGACATAACTGCAATAACCTATTTTTCGGACTACAATACCTTATATTCTAATCTTTAATATTTAAAATTAATAAAATTTTGTCTATTAAATTATTATTAAAAATATGTAGGAAGATTTAATAAAATCAATTTCATAAGAATCCTTCGTATTAGCAATACATCACTACTCTATAATTTTCAATACCAAAAAAAAATAAAAGTAATATTAAATGGACTGCATGAAGAGTTGAAATTGAGAAAAAAAAAATATCCCCACGATAATATATTTTTTATATTATATTTGAAACAATTTTAGACTCAAATAATATATTTTTTTATCAGTTTTTCGTGTAATATTAAAAAATACCCAATTATTAAACAATAACTAAGAAAATATTTAAGAATATAAATGTGTGAGAAAGAAAAAAAATAGTTGGTAAAAGTCAATACCACTAATGATTCTACAAATATAACGATCTAAAAGTGAAATGCCATATCAATCTTTTACTCATTAAAAATAAAATTTATGGCGGATAAAATTATAATTAAGATTAAATATTCAAAATAAGAGATGAAATAATATTAAGATCTGAATCAACATAGAATAAATTATTTTTTTTATGTTAAAACTAAATAACTAAATATTTTAATTAATTATTTAGCAAGAGAATTCAAATCAATTATTTATTATATTCATCATATGAGTAAAATTCTTATTCAAGTTAAAAAAAATCTTATGATACATAAATGTATTCCATAAAAAGAGCATTAGAACACAAAGTAAAATTGTTAGTATATTATTAAGAATCAATATACTATACAAGTGTCTTGGGAATCACAATCAAAGTCAAATCCTAATCAAGAACAAACTTTCAAGACTATATTATAAAGAGTCGACTTTGGTAGAACGTGATTAATCATTGTAGATGCCTCAGGCGGAATCGAAATGATATTTCTAGGTCATGAATTACTTGCAAATATCATATCAAGAGGCATGAAACTATTAACAATAGTACCAACAACGATTTTATTGTGAGACCACCCACTTTAGATTTGATATGCATCTTCAAAAAATTTAAATAACCATCATAAATATATCAAAGCAGAGCAATTGTCCTAAATTTATAATGAAAGCAAAATTGATAATACGAGATGAATCACTTATGACTAAGTGTCAAACGATCGAAATATTGCCCGTTGTTCTAGAGATATATTGGATATTAATGAACCGTTTGGTGGAAAACTAATGGTTTTGGAGGTGATTTCTGTCAAGTACTAT
>MU757679.1:0-16477 GCA_026770625.1 Nicotiana glauca | reverse complement strand
TAAGATAACATCACATTAAATACTTTTAAATATAATACATAATTATATAACTAACAAAACAAAATTGATCATTTATGTAAGTTTTGATGATGTCATTTTCTTTTAAATTCATGTAGATGCTAATGTAATAATATCTTTTGGAATTTAGATGATTGTTGCATTATTATTCATAAAATTCATTCACTAATTAAAATTTTTTGTTCCTTCATATAAATAAATATTTAAATTATTACGTGTCATTATTAACGTGCAGCGCACGTTCATAATAGATACTAGAGATTTTAAAAAGGTCCATCCAGTGTAATTTTGTGTTGGTGCTCATGGCTCCGTAAGGAAGCCGGTTAGTGGCATTTTTTTTTTTTTTACAATTTTTAAGTTAAAAAATAAAAAGGTGAAGTATTTTAAAGAACAAATGTCAAAGGCTCGAACCTTTTATTTTATCAAGTATATGACTTTAAACTTTATAATTTTCAGAAAAAAACTTGCAAGTTTGTAATTTTGAATTTTAAAATTGCAAATTACACAAGATTTCTTCCATGAACTAAAAAAGAAAAGAAAGACAAACTTCAAAGTAGAATTCATGAATAAAAAATTTCAAGTGTTTCTAAAAAGTTAGTCATTTCCTCGATATTAATTTAAGGAAGACCCATTGGAATTGGATTATCTTGATCATTGCTTCTGTCGCTTTGGTCAGATTTAATTGTCATACCTCTTCAATTTCTTCGTCCTCTAAATGCTTTTTTTAGAGTATAACCTTTTCTTACTTGAGCCACTCTTTTTACGAATTGGTACAGAATTGGAGTTTCAGTTTCAATCTTTTACATATAAACACGAATTAATTTATAGTCGATTATTCAACCGCTTAAATTAAAATAGCCGGCTTATTATAATATATGTAATATTTATGTATAATATGTGTATACATAATCAGTATACAATGTATGCATACCGACAAGAAAAGTAAAAAGTGAATATGAGCGGTTATTTGTGTAAAAATGGTTGATCTTTATTAAGTCTTGTGTAACACCTGAAGTTATTATAATTTTTACAAACTTTGTGGCGCTTGAGAATCTCGCTCATCTTAGCAAGAAACAATGTTGCCTTGTTTGTTTATTTGTAACAATATCTCACTTTTGCTCAAGTATATAAAATTTAGCTACTAATTGACATGTACGTCTGTTACGTTAAACCTAAATATAGTTTCTTATCATATTGACTTATGATGTCGTGCGATAACTCTATATATTTTGACGTTATTTATACTACTTGTTGTTTGGATGCTAATTTGTGCGACAATTACGCTCAATAGAGCTTATTTCATGTGTAGGAATGCTTGGACATGAATTGAAGAAAAGTTGCACGAAATGGTACCTCAGATCTACAAAATGGAGCAATAGAAGAAGACGTGCAAAACAACGAAAAGTTAGTGCCATAGAAAGTGCAAGGCATTGTCCAGGGCCCAGTCATTAACGCCCCAGGCATTGCCCAGTCATTAACGCCCCAGGCATCGCCTCGCGCGGAAACAATGGCATCATAGACAGTGTCTCGCGCTGACAACATCATCCAAGCAAATTTTAAGTCCTCACTAGTTTTGGATATGTAGATTTCGACCCCTATCCTATAAAAACCTCTTAAAGTTAGTTTTTGAAGGGTTAGACATCATTAGGAGGGCTAGAGGCTACATAATACTTTGGAAGCACAAATCACTCGAGTTTTTCTCTCCGCTTTCCTTTAATTTGTAGCTTAATGCATCTATATATTACTATGATTATTTACATAGTTATGAGTAGCTAAACCCGTCTTCTAGGGTTGATGGAACCAATTATTGGATAGAGTCTTGATTGCGTTTTGATATAATTGAACCGTTTTTACTCTTTAATTGTTCAACTATGTCTTTCTTGTGGTTAATTGAAGGGCAATTTATTAATCGTGTCTAGTTATCTTGTGTTGCTTGAGAAAAAAAAATACTTGATTAGATTGTTATTGAACAACGCCATTTTGGAGTAAGTTAAGAGATTAATTACTTGAATCTAAAAGCGGGATTAGAGATAATGAAGCTTTGGCGCGATATTTATGAGTTGTACAAATTGTCAATTAAAGTAGTTCGAGAGAATAATTATAGTAAATTATTCTAATTGATCGAGAGATAATTGCGGTAAACAAGAACTCATAATCTTTAGAGAGCGTTGCGGCGAGATTATAGCTAGCGTGTTAGGAATTAATCCGACAATTGGGGAAATCATAAACCCTAGATATTTTTATCCTTGATTCAATCTCATTCTTGCTAATTGATAGTTTTTATTATCATTTTTCCGTAGTTAAGTAATTTTGTTAATTCACAAATCAATTCATGAACTCTGAAAGTTATATGAGCTTATCATTAGTGATACTGAAAAGTTGTAGCAAATAGGTTAGTTCCCTGTGGGATTTGACTACGAACTCTTGAACCTGATTATTTTTGTAGATGCTTCAGTAGGGGGTGCATTCTTGAGCAATCATTCACAGAGTGTAAGATTCTTCTTGACAAGATCTATCAATTTATGTCACTTAAAGACAATCGAATGTGACAACTGAAGCAATTAGATTGTTACTATTTCCATTCTCAGTGACTGGGGAGGTTCAAACTTGGCTGAATTCGCTCCCAATAAACTCCATTGCTACTTGGCAGGAACTAGCCAAGCAGTTCTTAAACAAGTTCTATCCAACCAACAAGATTGCAAGGCAAATTGATGAGATATTGCAGTTCAGGCAGAAACCAACTGAAACTTTGCAAGAAACCTGGGAGAGGTTTAAGGGCATGTAGTGAAGTATCCACACCATGGCATCCCGGATCATATGCTAGGACAGAGATTCTATATGGGTTTGGCTGACATTCTGAAGGCCAGTGTAGATGCTTCAGCCGGGGGTGCATTCTTGAGAAAATCATTCACAGAGTGTAAGATTCTTCTTCACAAGCTGGCTCAAAATTCAATGATGATGGATACAACACTCTCTCCAATAGTCCATTATGTTGCTCTTAACCCAAACAATACAAATGTGAAAAATATATCCACTCTCATGACCCAAAGGAGCTTGTTGACAAAGAAAATTGATGAGATCGGCACAAAACAGGTTCATATTGTTGACATAACAAATGGAGGCCTATGCACTCCCTGCATAAATTAGTCGTATGATTTCTCGTGGAGTAGAGAGAATGATAACTAGGGCTTTGGAGAAGACATGAACTACGTAAATAATTTTGGGGGTCAGAAGCAAGGTGGACAGCAATGGGGACCTCAAAATCAACAATACAAACCAACCCAATAACAGTACAACACCAATCTTGGGGGAGCACAACCACAAGGCCAAGTTGTGCCCTATCAAAGATAGCAGGGCTACAATTAGTAGCACCAACAACAATTGGCTTACCAACCGCCTCATCAATAGCAGGTGGCCAGACAGGACGAGAGTAATATGATAGAAATCTAGGTCATGCTGCAAAAAATCATTGGGACAAATGGAAGGATGCAAGAAAATTTAGCTGCACATGACTCAGCTATTAAAAACATTGAAACCTAGTTAAGCTAGATGTCCATGTCTTTGAACAATCTCCCACAAGGAACATTGCCTGCAGACACAAACACCAATCCAAAGAGCAGAACCCAAATCAGTTAATTGCAGTGAGTCTCAGGAATGGAAGGGATTTAGACGAAGAGCAAGAAGTTGCTCAATCTAGTAGAAATACAATGCCCAATTACTCCAATTCCATTCGAGATCGATGAGTCGATGAAGATCACAGAGGATGTAATTGAGCAAGCACAAGTTGACAAAGGCAAGGAGATGGAAGTTGAACAGCTCCCAGAACAGGTGTGAGCACATGATTTTTGCCCTACATGAATTATTCCCAAAAACTCAAACAAAATGATTTCTTTTATTATTTTTACATTTTTGTGGATTTTGTATTATTTTCTGTTAATTGTTGCATTTTATTTGCGCATTTTAATTCATACAGAAAATATAAAAAATACACTTGACATTTGCATTTAGGATTTAGTTTCATATTTTAAGATGAATTAGAGATTAAGTTGTTTTAGCACAAAATATAAAGAAAATAATAAAACATAGTCCATTTTTACATTTTTATTGTCGAATTTGCCACGAAATAGTTTTTAAATAATTTTAGGAATTAATTAGCTTAATTTTGGAAATAAATTAGGTTTCATTTTAACTTTTACATTTTTTATAAAATTAGAAAAAATACAAAATGAAATACAATATATATATATACATATATATATATATATATACATATATATATATATATATATATATATATATATACATATATATATATATATATAAAAGAAATAAGAAAAACAATTAAAAAAAAGTGGCATTAATTGGAGACCCAGATTGGGCCATGTGAATTAAATCCCACCCAAGCCCAAACCAGCACACTCGGACCAACCCCAAGCCCAAACACCCATTAACCCGACCTTCCCCCACCCTAGGACAAAACGACGTCGTTTCACGTCGTCGAATCTGAGTCATTCATCACCTATCATCTAACGGTCCAGGTTCGTTCAAGGGGTTTACATAAAAATGTAATAACCCCTTTACAAAATTAGAGACCAGACAGACTCCCTCCTCGTACCTCTTCCCCGCCTCCAGCCGCGGTGTAACACCGCCGTATCTCCGTCGCCCTCCGCCCTAATGCCGCCGGCCGAAAATCGCCGCCCCAAATCCTCCCAAAATTACATCATAAACTCCTCTTTCCAAGCCTCATATTTCCATGGCTCAAATCATACCCAGCCTACTCGAATATTCGGTTTTGTTACTGTCATCTCCGCCGCCCACGGCGGCGCTGTCCCCAATCGTTACCAAATTTACACCAGGTGTTTACATCTCCCCCTACATCACAGATCCACTCTCCGTTTACTTCTAACATCCCTCAAATTGCTCGAATCCCGGATCAAATTCCGGTCAAAAACCCTAAAGTTCACCAAACCAGTTAAAGTCACAATTACATGTTATCTGCACCTCCCTCGTTCTCAATCCGCCATTAGCAGACCTCAAGTCTCACTCAAGGTCATCGAAGTTCAGGTTCAGAGCTGTTGAAGTCTTAGAGTTTTACAAGTAAGAATCCCTTGCTGTTTTCTCTTCATGATAGCTTAAGACGAGTTGTATTAGTAATTGGTTGATTTCTTCTTTGCTGATTTGTTTTGTTCCAATAAATGATGGCACGAATTTGTTTTAAATCATTTAATAGTCCCTGATTATAGGTTTTAGGCTTAAGTTTTCTTTTTCATTTCAATCGTCAAGGTCTTTTCTCATCTGAATGGTTGTTCTTCGTGGTCAAGCAATCCTGTTTTACCTTAGGTTTAATTTGTGTTCTGTTGCATTTTTTTAGTTGGTTTAGTTCGATTTTTATTATTGGTAATTAGACTGGTAATTAGATTAACTTTAGGAACTGTCTGGATTGAGTTGATCTTAGTTCTGTTGAATAACTAACTGTGGTCAAGGTAAAGGGTTGGTCATTTTGGGGTAAATAGCAGGGCATGGAGAGGGTAGTTTAGGAAATAATAGGGTAAGGAATCTTGTAGTTGTTACTTGAAATGCCTAGAGTATTTTAGAAAGGGTTTCAAGATGAGAATTCTGAAAATAATTGTACTTACTTGAGTAACAAGTCAGGAAATAAGGGACATGTAAGCAAAATGAAAATTAAAAAAGGACTAAGATTGAAAACTAAAAATCTGAGGGCTGCCCTCATTTTGCCTATAAAAGGGCATACCAATGCCTTATCACACAAGTTTTTGGGATCCTAAAAACACCCCCTCTCTAATTTCCAGATCTGGTTTTGAAAATTTAAGCATTCAAAAACTCAAAAACAATAGAAAATCTCTGAAAAACCAAAAAAAAAGGTTTATTGTTTCATTGCTAGTTGAGTTCATTTTCAAGTTTTACCTGAATCTCTCCCTTTCTGCTCTACTTCTGAGTTTGTCAAAGGCATTCAGAGTTATTTGGCAACTAGTTCGAAAGGATTTGAGGTCTGCTTGAGTAGATTTTTGGTTAGTTTTACATTAGTGACTGTTCAAAATAGTTAAGTTCAATTTCGAAGGAGCTTGGGTGCCTGTTGAGTCATTGTGCTGTTATCAAGTTTATTTGAATCATTTGCTGTTGTGTTGGTTTTCCTGTTGAAATTTCCTTGTTGATTTGGGTTTTTGAATCATTCCTGTTGCTGACTGTTGCTGCTATATCTGCTGTTGCTGTGTTTGGAATAGTTTTCCAGCGAAAATATTGCTGACCTTCTTCTTCTTTTGCTATAATTCGATTGCCAGGTACATCTTCTAGATTCCATCTGACGTAGTTACTCCACTAAATTGGAAATGCAGCTTTTGATTGATACTTGTTGTCTTTTAATGCTTTACTAGTTCATTAAACTGTAGTTAGTTCTATGATTTGTTTGATGAATTCGTCACTTTAGTTTATTTGTAATGGACTGTATAAACTGATAATTCTCAGATTCGTATGAGCTTTCGACACCCAGTTAGGTTAGTAGCATAGTTTACGTTGATTGTAGTTAGTATCCTGTTAGCTTTTTCGTACATTAGTTCAAAAGCAATTCAGGAAAAATATTTAGTAATGGTTTCCATCTTCAATGTATTAGTTTACCAGTTTTAATTTGTTAGTTTTGGTTTGTTTCACCGCAGCAATTAATACTAGTTTGAATCTGTTTTAGTTTTGGGCTTTTTTTTTTTACTATAGTAGTTAAACGCAGAATAAGAAGTTAGTCAATGATGGAAATTAATAATGGTTTCAGTAACTCAAACATGTTAATACTCTATTGATTCGCTTCCAGATTTAGTCTGCAAAATAAGTGTTATAAGGGTTGGTCAATCAATTGTCAAAATTGGAAAAGCAGGGCATTGGTCTCTCAAGAGCCACACGAGTTGAATGTATATGTAAAACTGATTTAAGGCCAATATCTTAACTGGTTTGAACTGAACACTGTTGTGATGCGTTTGTTTATCCCCAAGTCTGGGTATGAATCTGAATTCGAAACGAGTAGTGTCTTGTTCAATTAAGTAAACATGCATGATTTTCACTTGTTACGAATTGTGAATATGTTTCAAGTAGCTTGAGTAAATTTCAGTAAGTTTTTAGTTTAATTAAATTGAGATTGAGGTTTGGTTTAACGAAAAGGGACTGATAGCCTACCCTTAGGCAATTTGGGCCTTGATGCTTGAACAAGACAGCTCGGGTCCTGTTTTAATACTGTATTCATTTGCACCTGGGCCCAGGCCTGTGATGGGCTACGAGCTGTACCCCAGGCCCAAGCTGATTGAGGATTTGAATTTGTATGAACCCATAGACACCAACTATAGTAGTTCTTAAACTATATTAATTAGTTAGGGATTTTTCTTTATTATTAAAGACAAATAAAAATAGAAAATTATAGTCATTTTTAGGTTGGCCTTTTATTAAAATGATGAGACGAGCCTTGCCAAATAAAATACAAAATGCGGGGCCCTCAATAAATGCTATATAAAAACACTTAGAATTCGGGAGGGCCGTTTAGCGAATTTCACGGCCTTCCCCAAAATAATAATACGCTAGATTCTTTAAGCACGACTTTAATAAAATTACATTCCTAAACTCGGGTACGCATTGATGCGACCAAAATTCAAATCTCAACGGAATCGAAACATGTTAACAACCACGGGTTCTTTGGCTGCGACATAGTTCGAGACGCGTTTTCACGACGTTGCAATTCTTTTAAAATAATGACAAAAGTGGTTTACAAATAAAAAGCACATAAGCTAGCATGTATTAAAATTATATAAAAACAAATAAAATAGTTAAGTGACCATGCTAGAACCACGGAACCCTGAAATGCCTAACACCTTCTCCCGGGTTAACAGAATTCCTTATCCGGATTTCTGGTTCGCAGACTGTTAACAGAGTCATAATTTTCCTCGATTCGGGATTCAACCGGTGACTTGGGAAACCATTAATCTCCCAAGTGACGACTCTGAATAATTAATAACCAAATCCCGTTCCGATTGTCCTTTAATTGGAAAAACTCCTTTATGCCCTTGCGGGTGTGGTGAAAAGGGAGGTGTGACAGCTCTGGTGACTCTGCTCGGGACAAGAACCCAGAATATTTTGTTCAGGGTTCAGAATTCGAGCTTAGATAAATTGTTGTATTTGGTTATATCTGATTTTCCTACATGTTTCATGCTTAATGTGCTAAATGTTTACCGCTTTGATATTATCTGAACTGTATATAAACTGTGCCGAAACCCTTCTCTTCTCACCTCTAGGGATGTGCTTACTGGTTGAGACTCCCTATTCTATTAATGTCAATAGCTTGAAATAAGAAAGAGGCTGGATAAGTTACTAAGCCGGATGGCCTTTTGGTTTCCGGTACGTAGCCCCCTCCTCGACTCGAGTTGTCCGTTTGGGTACACAGTCTAGGACATATACCTAGGTTTTGAACCTAGAACAACTTGACTTCATGTTGGATCCCTAGTAGGAGCGCTTATTTGCATCACGTGCATATGACTTAGGGGACTCAACACAGGGGTTGGATCCGTCTAGGATAGATAACTTGATATGAAAAGACTACCATGATGCATTGTACATGTTGCATATACATTTATTTGTCTCGGACCCGCATGCTGACCGGCTTGAACATTTGGAAAAATTGAAAAAAAAAAGAGAGAGGAATAGCAATGTAGAGAGTTAATTACTTTTTTTAGAAAAATAACCAATAGAGTTGAAACTCTGTCGAATTTTTGAGGAAAATGAAAAAAAAAAAAAAACAAGAAGAAAAGGGAAAAAGGAAAATTTGTTCTAAAAAAAATGGTTGTTTGTAAATAATAAAAGAAAACAAAACAAAAGAATTTTATTTTCAAATAGCTTGTTGAAAAGAAGATATAAAATGAGTCCTGTTTTTCGAAATAGTTTATTCGTCAAAAGGGTTTTGTTTTCAAAAAGAGTTAGTTTATTGGCCCGAACTACGCAGGTTTGATTTTCACCGGGTGTGAGATACGTAGGCAACCCTCGATGGGTCCAACCATCCCTTTTCAAAAAATATAGCCAAAAATGTTTAAAAATTTTCATAAATAAATGGGGTGATGACGTTTTTGTCAAAAATAGCCGAATGGTCCCGAAGGGACGACGGAAGACTGCTTTTGGGAGAACAGCCATATTTGGTCATTTGTTAAAGACTTTGGCCGATTAGGCAATGCAGCCTTAAAATCTTCACCCGAAGTGCTGAAAGGCCGTCTTTGCAAAACAAGATTTGTTTTTGAAATTAGGAATTTGAATAAAAAATAGTGTCATTTTTGCTTTTAGGTCAAAATAAGTGACTAAATCACCTTAATAAATGTGCAGGATGAGCAAGACTCAAAATGAACCTTTCTCAATCATGCATAAAATCCCTTTGGAGTTACGTCTGTGGTGGAACGATTTAGGAGGCGAAGGGCAAGATGAAGTCAAGAAATATCTGAAAGGTCTTACCGGTTTGCTAGAGATTGTGCCTCGAGGAGATATTATCAGAGCGCTAGTGACATGTTGGGACCCGACACATAACGTGTTCCATTTTTCAGACTTTGAGCTTACCCCAACATTAGAGGAAATAGCTAGCTACATCAGAAAAGATGAGGTTCCTTTAAGGCACAAATACTTGGTTGCCCCAAGAACTGTAGCCGTGCACAAATTTTTATACTCTCTAAAGATACGCAGGACGGTTCACAACGCAGATCTGGCAAATGGATTTTGCACCCCACACTTCATATACCATAGATATGGCCACATCGGGGGGTTCAATAACCTGGAGAGCACGATATGTAGTAATGGAAACCGCCAAAAATGGGAGGAGCATAGGCATGTCGCTTTCATGGTGGTCTTTTTGGGGCTTCTAGTCTTCCCAATGAAGGATGGTAACATCGACATAAAAATCGTGGGGTTCGTTAGCACTTTAATGACTCAAGCCAAAATCACCCTGGCACCTATGATATTAGCCGACATCTTCCGTGCTATTACAGACTGCAAGGCCGGGGAAGACTTCTTCGAGGGATGTAATCTAATGTTACAAATGTGGATAACCGAGCATTTGTGCCATCGTCCTCAGTTTTTGAGCTACGGGTCTCCAGAGAAAACCTGCATAGAAGAGTTTTACACAAGGATTAAAGGGGTCAATCTGCCGGAAGGATTCACAGGTTGGACAACATACTTTCGGTCCCTCACTGCTAGTCAAATAGAATGGACATTTGGATGGTTGCCCGTTGATGAAATCATATATATGCCAGCGGCAAGGCCGCATTTACTCTTAATGGGTCTTAGAAGCATTCAGCCTTACGCCCCGTACCGGGTACTGAGACAACTCGGGAGATGCCAGATAGTTCCCAAAGACGATAATCTTAGTCTACAAGTTGTTGAGATTGGCCCCGACGACCAATTTCCTGAAGCAAAGGTTTGCCAGGTCTGGAGCGAATGTCAATATTTGGTGGCGAATACTTGCGTCTGGGATCGAGCCAAAGGAGAAGTGTCACCTGATTATCAGGCTTGGTATAGAAGGGACGTTGCATTCGGAAGGCCGGCCAAAAGGCCTCACCTCCAGGAGTTTGCTGAATAGTCGCAAGAGTAGCGGGCCTGGTTAGCCAAAGAAAATACGTATAGGGAAAAAATATGAGAGTTAGAAAAACAGGTCCAAGACCTTAGGTTTGAAAATAGCGTACAAGCCGCGACTGACGAAGGTGAGAAAAGGAAGTTGGCTAAGGAAAATAAAGCATTACGAGCCCAAATCCAAAAAATGAAGATAGCAGCTGAAAACCCTGTTAGAAGTTCCAAAGATGCGAAGCTTATAGAAAGTTTAAGGCAAAAAGTAAATGACTATAGTTTTGACCTCAGCAAAGCGGAAAGGGAACTAGCCGGGCTCGAAAATAGTTGGCTAAAAGCACAGAAGAACGAGCCCGCATGATTAAGCAGTTGAGAGAAGAACACGATAATGAGGTTGCGGGACTGAGGAAAAAGGTCATTACCACAGAAAACAAAATGATCAAACAAGCAAAAGAGTTCAAGGTTGAAAGGGAGCACTGTTATACAGCACTAGCACAATTAGAGATGGACCTGCAACAACTCCAGGAGTGAAGTCAGCAGACTTTGGAGGCCAGGGCCGAACAAATATGGCAGCTGCTTCAGGAAAAAGGCATAATCAGAGAAAGAATCCTAGATGTTGCTCACTACATCACTAGAAAATGCCAAATGTGCGAGAATATGACTCAGACTTCCTTTTTTGCCTCAGTGATGATATTTGTGAAACAGATAATGAGTGACCTGGACAGAATCCAAGGGGAACTTGCACATAGGCCCGCGGCGAGACCGAACGATGCTCCGCGGGCACCAGGAGCTTTAATGTATTTATGACCGTCATTAGAGTCTGTATTTTCTTTCACTAGAATCTGTCAGTTATCTGAGTCTGTACTTTCTTTTCAAGACAGTCTGCACTTTCATTTTAAAGTAGAATAATTGTTAATGGAGTTTGTATCCCGTCTTTTCAGTTAGAGTCTGTTAGTTGTCTTCATGCGTAAGTCTCGAGTCCTTGTAATTGAAATGTTTGCTATTATTAAAATTGAAAATTCCAAAAATATGCGGTTCATATTTTACATTTATTACATTTGATCTGATTCGGGCATGGGCACGATGCGTAGGCAATCCCTATAAGGATCCGACCATAGCCATATAAAATAGAAAAATACAGTGAGAATAAAAGCCAAAATGAAAAGAAGAGCGGAGCGATAAAAGAAAACGGGAGAGAAAAAGAGAAAAGATCCGCAACAAAGAAACAATGGAAAAATAAAAGAAACAAGGCAAGGATAAAAGAAAGACATCACAGTCAAAGCCGAGATGACGCAAGCAGTCGAGCAAATGCGCGTTAGAAACCATTAACTGCCTTGGTGCATTCATGCCCAAATGTGCGATTATTTATTTGATTATGCTCTAAGCGCTAACAACATTGTTGTTGATGACGAGTCCAGACAGGTGGTTCAGTTGACTGGCATTCTGGGAACCCACGCATACAACACCCGCTCTAAAGATAAGTCAAAAATGATCAACCAAGAGTTAGAAGCAAGCATTGTCGAACCATCTTGGGAGGAAGAAGTTGTGGATGTCAATGCCATGAAAGAAGAGATGTATAAGTTGAAGCAACAGATGGTCGAAATGTACCGGGCCTGGGCAAAGGGACACCCACTACCAGCTTATCCTGCTAACCCTTCCTATATCCCACCGTTAGCTCAGCCACATGATCCTCCTACAGTGAAATCCTATCCCACCTACCAACAATACTACGCAATTACTTCCCAAACACTACCACCTCCACCACCCAAGCAAATCCCATGTCCTCCACCTCTGACCACTCCCGTGTTTGTGGCTTCTCCACCCACCACATTATAGAGATCTTCTAGTGAACCCCTGTTTCAAACCCAGGAAACCTACTATTACCCACCGGAACCCTCCTTCAAACCACCAGAACCATATCCTTACACACCCCATCTTGATATCTTAACTGAAGAAGAGAAGCCTCCTAAAAACCCTGAGCAGCAAGAAATGATACGAAAGGTGAAAAGCTTGGAACAATCATTCAAAAATACGCAAGGTCTAGGAGGACAGGTGAGTGTCGCTTACAAAGACTTGTGCTTGTTTCTTGATGTCCAATTGCCTTCGGGATTCAAGTTACCAAAGTTTGATCTGTATGACGGACATGGTGACCCAGTAGCCCATCTGTGGGGATTTTGCAGCAAGATAAGAGGCGATGGGGGAAGGAATGAGTTATTAATGACATACTTTAGTCAAAGTCTCAGTGGTGCTGCTTTGGAATGGTACACACGGCAAGATCATGTTCGATGATACACATGGGATGATTTGGCCCAGGCATTCGCAGGCCATTTTCAGTACAACTTAGAGATCATCCCGGACCGGTTGTCATTGACCAAAATTGAGAAAAAGCCAGGGGAAAGCTTTAGGGAGTACGGTTTTCGGTGGAAAGAACAGGCCGCCAGAGTTGATCCTCCAATGAAGGAAGGCGAGATGGTCGATTACTTTCTGCAGGCTTTGGAGCCTACTTATTATGGTCATCTGGTATCGGGAGTTGGAAAAACTTTTAATGAGTTAGTAAAAATGGAAAGTATGGTAGAAGAGGGTCTCAAGACTAACAAAATTATAAGCTATTCAGTGATTAAGGCGACTACCCAGGCCATCCAGAGTGGCACTGGAGGGGCGTTGGGAAAGAAGAAAAAGGAAGATGTTACAGTAGTAGAATCAAGAGCTTGGTCCAGGGGTCCGTCACCATATTACCAACAACCACGCCCCCATCCCCAAACCTACCCACACAACCCATATGGCCCGCCATAACACTACTATCCACCTACAGTCCCCCATTTTTCCGTCCACCATGCCCAAACATACCCCCAACCTCAGACGTCATGGCGTGCACCCACCCTACAAAATACCTACCATACTCAAAACACATATCCACCTCCGAGAGCCTATAAAAACCCCACTGGACCCAGTTTTGGGCATGTTAAGTCCGATTGAACCCAAAATACCAAATCCTCCTCCAAGGAACCTAGACCATTCGGTTAATTGCGAATATTGCTCGGGTGCCCCAGGGCATGATACAGAGAAGTGCTAGTATTTAAAAACGGCCATCCAGGTGCTCATTGATACCCGTTGAATTGAAGTGCAGGCTCCAGAGACACCAAACATCACTCAGAATCCATTGCTAACCCATCATGAGAGTCATATGATTGAGTTAGTGCAAAAGGGGGAATCTAAGAAGCCATCACAAACCGTGATGATGATCAAAGCCAGTGAGGACAAGTCCCATGAGAAACCAACCATTGGGGAAGAACTGATCGTTAGGAAATCGGTGGGGGTGATAAAGAAGGAGCCGTTGAACAGTGATGCAGTAAAACAAAAACCAGTCAAAGTGATGGTACCGGGAGCAGTTGCCAAGCCCGTTGTAATCGTGAAAGGGGCCCACACGGAGACGGTTATCATTAAACCAGTGACTCAGTTGCCTATAGTCAGTGAAAAGGTCGGCCCATAGAATTACGGCCGAGTGACTGTGACGTACAAAGGGAAGGAAGTTAAAGAAGAAGTTTGTGAAACCCATGGGCTGACTCGTTCAGGGAGATGCTTTGCCCCTGAAGAGCTGAGAAAGGTTAAAGCAGCCAAAGACAATCCAGCACCAGTAAAAAGGGCCGTAACTGAAGAAGAGGCTAAAGAATTCTTAAAGAAAATAAAGGCGCAAGATTATCCCAATGTAGAACAGTTGAGGAAAACCCCGTCGCAGATTTCATTGTTGTCTCTATTGATTCATTCGGATGAGCATCGCCGGGCGTTGATGAAGATTCTGAATGAAGCTCATGTTCTGGATAAGATCTTTGTGAATCATCTGGAGAAGATAGCAAAAAAGATTTTCGAGGTCAACAAGGTTACATTTTCTGATGATGAGTTACCTTTGGAGGGTACTGAGCATAATAGGGCATTTCACCTCACCGTGAAGTGTAAAGATTCTGTAGTTACTCGAGTATTGATTGACAACGGGTCCAGTGCAAACATTTGCCCTCTCTCCACCCTGGAAAAGTTAAAAGTGGACAGTGAGAGAATCCAGAAGAATAGCATATGTGTGCGAGGATTCGATGGAGGAGGAAAGGACACGGTTGGGGACATCATGTTAGAACTGACAATAGGACCGGTTGAATTCACAATGGAGTTCTAAGTGCTCGACGTGGCTGTTTCTTACAATCTCTTATTGGGTCGGCCCTAAGCTGTGCCATCTACCCTACATCAAATGGTCAAATTCGAATGGGACCGACAGGAAATTGTGGTGCAAGGAGAGGATAGTTCGTGTAATACCATTATGCCTTTCGATGAAGCTAAGGACGACAAAGGTCCATGGGTTTACCAAGTCTTGGACACAGTGTCAGTTGCCAAAATTTCGGAAGGGAAGTGTATTCCTAGGCCCAGAATAGCTGCTGTATCTGCCATGGTGGCTTCAGAAATGATAAAGAATGGATTCCTTCCTGGAAAAGGCTTGGGTGCCTCGTTACAGGGCATCATACAGCCGGTATCTCTTCCTGGAAACCTGGGCTCTTTTGGTTTAGGCTTTAAGCCCACTACTACTGACATAAGGCGAGCTAAGCAGATGAAAAAGAGATCATGGACCCTTCCAAAACCCATACCCCGTCTATCCCGTTCCTCTGTCCGGCCTGGTACTAAGAGGCGCCCAGCAATGATAATGCTTAATTCTGTGGTGATAGAACACGACAATGAGCTGATTGAGAGGTTTGAAAAGCTGTTTGATGAGGTGAATATGGTAGGGGCAGGCAAAGGTCCAAGAAAAGCAGATGTGCAGTTCGTGGAGGCCCGTGCAAACCTTAATAATTGGGAAGCTACTCCTCTTCCTACCCGAAGGGAGTCGTGGTAGTTAGTTTTGATTTTCATTTTAGTTTAATCTGGATTATTTCCAAGGTTGTAATTCGGATGCTATGTTCTGTCTGTTTGGATGAATTAAACCTTGTTATCTTACAATTTTTAATGAAATGCAATTCTTTCCTTTTTTATCCCTGATAGCCTTTATTTTGTCTTTTTTTTCTTTCGTGTACCGTCCCTTTTATGCTGGTATCACTGATGTGTCATGCATGAGGAGTCTTCGGCCTAGTCTTGATTACCAATCTAACTCTGACTTAATAATACAAGAAATTGAGTGTGATGATGAGGTAGAATATGATGATGAGGAAGATTTTGAAGAAATCAGTAAAGAATTAAACCAATTTGAGGAAAAACCCAAACCTAATCTGAACTACACAGAGGCAATCAATCTAGGGAATCAGGAGAATGTACGGAAAACAAAAATAAGTATCCATTTAGAGCCTCCACTCAGAGAAGAGATAATCGAGATGCTGCTTGAGTACAAAGATGTTTTTCGTGGTCATATGACGATATGCCGGGTTTAAGTACCGATTTGGTGGTCCACAAATTGCCTACTGACCCAGCATGCCCTCCTATCAAGCAGAAGCTGAGGAAATTCAAAACAGATATCAGTGTGAAAATCAAAGAAGAGGTCACCAAGAAGTTTGATGCAAAGGTCATCCGCGTCACTCGGTATCCCACATGGTTAGCCAATGTTATGCATGTGCCAAAGAAGGATGGAAAGACCTGAGTATGCATTGATTATCGTGATCTCAATAAGGCGAGTCCAAAAGACAACTTCCCACTGCCAAACATCCATAGATTGATTGATAATTGTGCCAAACATGAGATCGGTTCCTTTGTGGATTGTTATGCGGGTTATCACCAGATTTTAATGGATGAGGAAGATGCGGAAAAGATGGCATTCATCACGCCTTGAGGGACGTATTGTTATAGGGTTATGCCATTTGGGTTGAAGAATGCAGGGGCAACATATATGAGGGCGATGACCACC
>MU757675.1:26502-37026 GCA_026770625.1 Nicotiana glauca | reverse complement strand
AGATGATGATTACACGATAACACTATGCGTACAATTGGGTACCAGTGTTGTGCGAATGATCCATGTAATGTATAAATTTAGGACCCCCTCCCTCTTTATTAGTTTAACAATTTTCAGAATTTTAAAAGCTGCTGCACTTTCAACTTCTGTTTCTTACACGACTTTTGAGTTGCTTGTACCAATTGCTTGACCCCTTCCCTTTACTTGCGCATCTCTTTTATAACAAAGCAGTTTCTTTCCTAAATTTCAGCACTTCTTTATCCCCTTTTTATGCTTCTTATTTGCAATACTTGTTTGTTTATTCGCGTTTGCATTTAAAGTCACAATTGTAGCATGGTCGGAAACCACACTAGTGGATCTTGAGGGGTGCCTAACACCTTCCCCTCGAGATAATTTCAAGCCCTTACCCAAAACTCTGGTCTTCATCTTTAATATTTCTAGAAGTGTCCTAATGCACTATAATCATTAGGTGGCGACTCTCCAAACTCTCAAAACCCAACTCCCAAAGCGGGAAAATAGTTGTATTCCCAAATGTCGTGAACCCGATTTCGCGAGGAAAAAGGGGGCGTCGACAAGTGACACGCTCAAGAAACCAATAGTTACACTGAATCCAATTGTCGTCCAGATCTAGCCCTCTGGGGATGCTGAAGTAAATATGTCCATGCCTCTCGAGCTTGGAATACCGTCATTCGCAAAGACCGCGGAGCCAATTGAGGTAGAGTTTGGGTCTCCAAAGGCACCTGTACCATTTGAAGTTACTGTGTTACCTCCCAAAACAAGGGTGCCCATTCCTGTAGCAATGTTAGCCACAACGCCATTCCATACACAGGCCATTCCTTAGGATTACACCGCCGAGGCGAGAAGGAAGGGGAAAACTAGGTCTGGAGAAGCAGTTGCAGCACAAGGTATGACTAGGACCTGCAGAATTTATACTCCGGAGCACTTAGTTGAACCAAGTAAGCAGGCCTCTGGACAGCCTATTGAAACTGGGACCAATGATCTCTGGCAGGAGATATAGGCAAAAGAATACTCAGTTGTTGATCAACTAAATAAAACACCAGCGCAAATCTCCATCTTAGCTTTGCTGCAAACCTCCGAGACACATAAGAATGCCCTGATGAAGATACTAAGCGAGGAATATGTGACCAGTAACATAACTAGAGGAGAGATGGAAAACATGGTCGGGCAGATATTGGAGAGTCATAAAATCACTTTCCATGAGGATGAGTTGCCCACTGAAGGTTTAAGCCACAACAAAGAGTTGCACATCACTGTGCAGTGTGAAGACTATTTCATCACCAGGACTTTGATTGATGGAGGTTCCAGCCTCAATATTTGTCCATTAGTGACCCTCAGAACATTGGGGAAGAGTCTATATGAAATCAAGGATGGGGCTGTTAACGTCAAAGCTTTTGATGGGTCTCAAAGGTCCACTATTGGGGAGATCAGTTTATGCTTGCAAATGGGACCGACTTGGTTCGACGTTGATTTTAAAGTGATAGACATCCCAGCATCTTACAACTTACTACTGGGATGACCTTGGATCCAAGCCGCTGGAGCTGTAGCATCAATTCTGCACTAGGCAGTGAAGTTCGAATGGAATCACCAAGAGATGATTATTCATGGCGAAGGCAGTAACCGCATATACAGTCGCTAGACCATCCCAGCAATCGGAGGAAGAAAGAAGTTAGGTGAAGAAACCTACCATCACATTGAGCGGGTTAACGCCGTGGACAAGGATAAGTGGTGGGATAACAAAATTGAAAGTATACTGAATTGGAGCGGGTATGAACCTGGCAAGGGCTCGGCAAGAACCTCCAGGGAATTACTAAGCCTATCAAACTGAAGAAACATGGCACCACCTTCGGGTTATGATATGGATATACTTGGGAAGAATTCTAGAACTGGTTGCCACCGTGACGCAGCCCCTACTATCCGCTGGAGCACCCGATACCCCGCCTGGAACAGACTTTCCACCCGGCAGACATCATATATGGGTCAGAGGAAGATGAAACATTGGCGGCGATGAGGAATCTGTTCTTGGAAGAAGACGATATGGACTGTCATGTCATTTTTTAGGAGGAAGGGGAGGAAGGCCCTTCCATACAAGTTGTGAGCTGAGGAGCGCGTCTCAACAATTGGTCCGTCAGAACCACCAAGTCCCGGAAGGCTTTGGGGTAGCAAGGCTGAACAAAGTACTATGCATTATCTTTTGCTTTTTCGCTAGTTGATTTCCTTTCCGTATTTTCTTTAAATTTCGAAAAGAGCTCCGATGTTCAAAACAATTATGGAATTTATCAAAGTATTTCAATTTCTTATAAATCTCGCTCTTATTATTTTCTCTATCATTTACTTTATTTACACAACATTACTATTACTTATCTTGATGAACCGACGAATGTGATATGCGATGAGATAATGCAACAAACGGATATAGACTCAGAAAATGATGATATACCAGAAGAGGTCGTTAAAGAGATTGAGGACTTTAAGAATAGGCCTAAGTCTAACCTGGACGAAACTGAGGTCGTCAACTTGGGAGATATGGAGAATGTCAAGAAAGCGCGCATCAGTGTTCACCTGTCACCGTCAGAAAAGGAAGAGTACACTGAGTTCTTAAAAGAATATGAGGACATATTTGCCTGGTCGTATGATGATATGACCGGTCTCAGTACATCTATTGTAGCTCATAAACTGCTAACAAATCCAACATGTCCGCTGGTAAAGCAAAATCTCAGAAAGTTCAAGCCAGATATGAGTTTGAAAATCAAGGAGGAAATTACCAAACAAGTCAAAGCCAAGGTCCTTAGGGTAGTGGAATATCCAATATGGTTGGCCAACATTGTGCCAGTGCCAAAAAAGGATGGGAAGATCAGAGTCTGTGTTGACTACCGGGACCTTAACCGGGCGAGTCCATAAGACAACTTCCCCTTGTCGAACATACACATCCTGATTGACAACTGCGCTAAGCACGTGCTGCAGTCATTCGTAGATTGTTTTACTGGGTACCATCAAATATGGATGGACGAAGAAGATACAGAGAAAACGACTTTCATTATGCCGTGGGGGATGTATTGTTACAGGATGATGCCGTTTGGATTAAAGAATGCTGGGGCCACCTACATGAGGGACATGACTACTATTTTCCATGACATGATACACAAAAAGATCGAGGTATATGTAGGCGAAATCATCATCAAATCCAAGAAAGCCACTGACCACATGGAAGATTTAAAGAAGTTCTTCAACAGACTGAGAAGGTACAACTTAAAGTTGAATCCTCCCAAGTGTGCATTCGGGGTTACTGCCGGAAAACTGCTTGGGTTCATCGTAAGCCGACGAGGAGGTCTCTTTCATAGTATAAGACATTGCAGAACCCTATGATGGCTGGAGAATGTTTTTCGACGGAGCAGCAAATTTCAAAGGAGTTGGCATAGGGGCAGTTTTAGTGTCAGAAACAGGTCATCATTATTCGGTGTCTGCCAAACTCAGGTTCCCGTTCACCAACAACATAGCCAAGTACGAAGCCTGCATCTTAGGGATCAACCTGGCCATTGACATGAACGTTCAGGAATAATTAGTGATCAGGGATTCTGACTTGCTCATACATTAGGTCCGAGAAGAATGGGCAACCAAGAACTCCAAAATACTCCCGTATTTGCATCATGTACAAGAATTGAGGAAGAGGTTTACAAAGACAAAATTTTGGCATGTCCCCAGAGTCCAGAATGAGTTCGTTGATGCATTGGCCACTCTATCATCCATGATTCAACATCCAGATATGAACTTCATTGATCCTATCCCGGTAAAAATCCAGGATGAACCTGCTTACTGTGCTCATATCGCAGAAGAAGCAGATGGAAAACCATGGTTTCATGACATCAAGAAGTATCTATCAATCGGAGAATACCAGAATTTGCAAACCCTACTCAGAGGCGCACACTGCAGAGGTTGTCCAATCACTTCTTTCGCAGTGGAGGAATCCTGTATAGAAGGACACCCGATTTGGGATTACTGAGATGTGTCGAAGCAAAGGAAGCATCCAGGTTGTTGGAGGAGGTTCATGTAGGGACCTATGGCCCGCACATGAATGGTTTCATCTTAGCCAAGAAAATACCCCGAGCTGGTTATTTCTGGATGACTATGGAGACTGACTGCATCCAGTATGTTCGAAAGTGCCATTGCTGCCAGATTCATGCAGACATGATAAAGGTGCCTCCTAACGAGCTTAATGCAACAAGCTCACCATGGCCGTTCGCCACTTGGAGAATGGATGTCATTGGACCTATCGAGCCTGCCGCATCAAACAGGCACATGTTCATTCTAGTGGCAATTGATTATTTCACCAAATGGGTTGAAGCAGCATCATATAAGGCAGTAACTAAGAAGGTTGTGGCAGACTTTGTCCGCGACCATGTTATCTGCCGGTTCGGCATCCTAGAGTCAATCATCACTGATAATGGTTCAAATCTCAATAGTGATCTGATGAAAGAAATGTGTGAGACGTTCAAGGTTAAGCACAAGAATTCTACAGCCTACAGACCTCAGATGAATGGAGCTGTAGAAGCGGCCAATAAGAACATCAAGAAGATATTGAGGAAAATGATAGAGAAACACTAGCAGTGGCACGAAAAGCTATCCTTTGCTTTATTGGGATACCATACCACAGTCCGCACATCCACTGGGACAACGTCCCTATATATTGGTTTACGGTACCGATGCAGTCATTCCAGCCGAGGTAGAGATTTCTTCCCTGAGGATTATACAGGAAGCGGAATTTGAAAATGCAGAATGGGTAAGGAGTCGCTATGAGCAGTTAGCCCTTATAGACGGGAAAAGACTGAATGCCGTTTGCCAAGGTCAATTGTATCAGAACAGGATGTCCAGAGCCTTCAATAAAAGATTCAAGCCAAGACAATTCACACCGGGGCAACTGGTGTTGAAGAAAATTTTTCCGCATCAGGATGAGGCCAAAGGAAAGTTCTCTCATAACTAACAAGGCCCGTACATGGTTCACCGGGTCCTAACAGGAGGAGTCCTCATACTTGCAGAATTGGACGGAGAAGTTTGGCCAAAACCAATCAATTCAGATGTAGTCAAATGCTATTATGGGTAATCATTATAATTTCTGTATGATGTAATTTGAACTATGTCTGACCTGATTCCCGTTTAAGAGGGGATATGTAGGCAGCCTTACGGGTTAGGTCACAATTCAACAAAATTTTCATTTCCCCCGATATTGGAAACTGGGGCAGAATTTTTAGGAGGACCCTCAAAATTATGAAGTTGACTTTCAGCCATTCATCGCGCCCAACCGTCAGAAACACCAGCCCAGTAAACTGGGGCAGAATTTTGAGGAGGACCCTCAAAATTTCAGAGCAAAAAAGGTTGCAATATCCTGAACCACATTGCAGTCATCAATTCATCTAAAAGAAAATCATTTTAAATTATATTTTTACTAAATCTTGCATGGCCACTGTCAAAATTGCTTTGTTTAGCAACGCTACTCCAATGAAATCAAGAGCCGAGTAGGACAAGCGAGGTCCACCGGAAGACGAACTATCCTTCCCCCTTTACAAAACTCACGATTTTTCTTTGAGTGCAGGCACCCCAGGGCATAAAGTCAGTAGATGCGATTACATACTCATGCTTTTTCAGGATTACGACTCTCAGAATCATCGCCCATTTACAAGTGCTATCCGCGCACGACATTCCCAGCAGCCACAATGACAATCAACTAGCAGCTATCGTCTCTCAGCTAAGAAATCTTGTTACTCTTCACCTTTATTTCGTGCATTGCATAAGGCTACCTTTCTGCCTTCCGAGACTAAGCACTGTCTCCATCCTGCATTTCTTTGCATTGCATAAGGCTACCTTTCTGCCTTCCAAGACTAAACACTGTCTCCATCCTGCATTTCCTTGCATTGCATAAGGCTACCTTTCTTCCTTCCGAGACTAAGAACTGTCTCCAACCTGCATTTCCTTGCATTGCATAAGGCTACCTTTCTGCCTTCCGAGACTAAGCACTCTCTCCAGCCTACATTTCCTTGCATTGCATAAGGCTACCTTTCTGCCTTCCGAGACTAAGCACTGTCTCCATCCTACATTTCCTTGCATTGCATAAGGCTACCTTTCTGCCTTCCAAGACTAAGCACGGTCTCCATCCTGCATTTTATTGCATTGCATAAGGCTACCTTTCTGCCTTTCGAGGTTAAGCACTACCTCCATCCTGTATGGCTGAATATCGCCACCTCTTATTTGCATCGGCTGAAAGATCGCCATTTATATTTAAATCTTTGTCGGCTAAAATATCGCCAACTTTATTTTATCCTGCATGGCTGAAATATCGCCAACTTTATTTAAATCTTTGTCGGCTAAAATATCGCCAACTTTATTTTATCCTGCATGGCTGGAATATCGCCAACTTTATTTTATCCTACATGGCTGAAATATTGCCAACTTTATTTAAATCTTTGTTGGCTAAAATATCGCCAACTTTATTTTATCCTGCATGGCTGAAATATCGCCAGCTTTATTCAAATCATTACAGCAGCTGAAATATCGCCAGCTCTATTTAAATCTTTACATCGACTGAAATATCGCCATTTACATTTATGCTTCATATTGGCTGAAATATCGCCAACTTCATTTAAATCTCTATATCAGCTAAAAGATCGCCATTTATATTTAAATCTTTGTCAGCTGAAATATCGCTAACTTCATTTAGATCCCTACATCAGCTAAAATACCATCACCCTTTCATTTACGTTTTACATCGACTGAAACATCGCCAAATCCTGCATTTTATGGGCTGAAATATCGCCAAACTGTCCGAAGGCGTCATTGTTCAGAGGCACCATTTTCATAGCCCGAGAACGCCATGCCATGGCCTGAGGACCCCGCTTTTATCTTTTGCACATCATTATTCAAAGGCATCATGGTTCAGAGGCACCATCATCATAGCTCGAGAGCGTCATTTCATAGCCTGCGAATCCTTTATTATACGCTTCATGGCCCAGGACGTCATGGTCTGAGGATGTCATTCTACCCGTCCAAAGACAGCATTCATGGTCCAACGGGAACTTGCATCACGTTTAAGTTTATGCATAATATATTTGTATCGCTCATTCGTGGGTACACCAGCTGGTAATATCCATTACAACAGGAGCGATCTCGCTCCGGTTCCCCGCAGCCCAACGGTCCCTGACCCTCTTTCCCAACCTAAATATTGCGTCCGTCCTTTTCAAAACCTCCACCGGCATATTCCGCCGATGTATCCCGAACTACATATGACCTGATTCTTATAAGACCAGGGATATGTAGGCAGCTCAGGAGCCAGAGCTCGGTTAAAACCTTGCAAATCTCTCTTTCGGTCAAAATTGGCCATCATATCTTTACCCGATAACTCTTTCATCCTTCCCGGGTAAAAAAGGGCAGCTGTTGATACCCAATTTTTCCCTATATAATTTTTATATACAAAAATGTTTCAAAATAGCATGTATATGCGTATATAGGCGTAACTAAGTGTTTTGGTATTTTTCATGATTTTTTAAAGATTTTTAAAGCAATTTGTTGTCCATTTTAGCAATACAAAAATCAGTAATTATTCTCAGGACTATCAATTTTTGTGAATTATTTATTTTATTCTCATATTTACCCCAAAATATAATTAAAGTGATTTTTGTACATTTTTACAAATTTATTTGGTATTTTAAAAGCTAAATTGCATACAATTGCAATTATAGCCTGTCTTACGATTAATAAAATTTTATAGCTATAAAATTAGTCCCAACATTTTTAAATTAATATTTATATATTATTAATTAGTTCAGTGCTTTTAATTTACTTTTTAGATCGTTTTTACTATTTTTTATAAAACAAAAGGGAAAAACTGGCTATTTAACATTCAACTTATTTTATTTACAATTACAGCCTATTTCTATTACAATTTTAACCCTCAAATTACCCAACCCAATTTATTATTTTACCCGACCCCTTAACCCATTTTTCAAACACACTCGGATTTTATTTTAATCTGACCATTGATCATTTTGATCAACGTCCCTGATTCACCCTTTCCTTTTTTAATTCCCCAACACCCCTTAACCCAAAATCACTTTTCCTACCCGCCACCCTTCCTCTCCTATTCTCTCTGCAAACCCTAGTCATTGCCACCCAATCTGACCCTAATCCCTTCGATTCTCGCTGGTTTCCATGGCTTCTCAGGCCATGAAACCCTTATACTCGCCTCCTATCGCTCTTGTATGCTTGGTATTCGAAGGTTTGAGGCTAGATTTCAAAGGTCTCCACCAAGACCCCCGTCAACTTGAGGTTTCTGGCCATCTCCGTCCTGGCTTCGGCATATCTTAGCCTCCTGAGCCTGTTTCCAGTCTTATTCGACTTAGATCGGACATTTTTGAAGCCTTTCTCATTCTAGGGTTAACCTGAAACCCTAGCTGTTCGAGGTTTTTCTACGATTCTCTTCAGATCTATGTGTATTCTTGCTTTACTTTGAATTTTTTTAAAAGGTTTCCCCAACTTTTCTTTAAAATTTTTTTTACTTTCAAAGTCACTTCTTTCTGATTTAGGGTTTCTGAAAAAAATGTTTAAGTATTTTTCGACTTTTGTTCTCCTTTTCTCGTGTATGTTTGTCTCTACTATGTTTTTATGTTTTTTTTTTTCACATGTTCTTCTACTATGTTTGCTATATTTTGTTCTTCCTTCTACCGTATTTCTATGCTATGTTTTCACATGCTATGTTTCTATGCTATGTTTTCACATGCTATGTTCTGCTACTGGCCTTCCACTATGACTTGATATGCTTCGCCTACTGCATTTTCCTACCATGTTCATTAAGTGTTCTTACTATGCCCGCTTAAGCATATTTTCCTCTACTATTTCTTCTACCCTTATTGTGTTTCGAATTAATTCCCTGACTCTGTTTGTATTAAACTTTCTACCGTATCTGCTTGTTTTCTCTTCTTTGCATTTGATTCAAGTCCAAAACCCTAGGATTTGGGGGTTTTTGGCGAGTTTGGTCTTGTGTGTTTGGATTAGGGTTCTACTTGAGCCCTGGACTCTCTCAAACTCACTTTGGATCCATGTATTGAGTTTGAACCTTTATGTATGAATTCATCTATACTAGACTCCTCTGATTAGCATGACAACCCCTTTTATATGTGTTAAAATCTTTCTTCAAAAGGTTTTCCAACTTGTGTTCGAATCAGAATCCTTTTTTTTGGGTTAATTGATTGCTACTGATTCTTCTTAAGTAAAGCCTCTCTTTACCTTCTTTTTCTGACTTTGTTCATTCATACCAAATCTTTGATCTCTGATTTCCTGGCTGTTAACTGACTCCCTTGCTTTATTTTCACAAATCATGCACTGTCAAGACCCTATCCTTAAATAACCTTTATGTACTTGCCCTCAATTGCATGCTTTACACAACTGCTTGATTAATTCCTTTCCTTAATTGTTTTATGCCCGTTTGAATTTGAATCCTGTAACGACCCAGCCGGTCGTTTTTGGAATTTATGCCCCGATTCCCCATTTACTGCTTTCCCTAAGTTCATTTTTGCTATTTTGGTTTATCGGGACGTTCGGTTTTAGGATTCACTCGGGACACTTAGTCCCTAAATGAGAGCTTAAGAGTTGATAAATGGTCCGTATTCGGAGTAGTGTGAAAACGACCTCAGAATGGAAATCTGATGGTTCCGTTAGCTCCGTTAGGTGATTTCGGGGTTGGGAGCGCGTTCGGAATGTAATTTGGAGGCCCGTAGCTCATTTATGCTTGAAATGCCGAAGTTTGAATTTTTGAAGTTCCGGTCTGATAGTGAATTTTTGATCTGAGGGTCGGTTTGGGATTTCCGGAAGTTGCTGTAGCTTTGTCATGTCATTTTGGATGTGCATGCAAAATTTTAGGTTATTCGGACAAGGTTTGGATAGGTTGTTGATCGAAAGCGAGTTTGGTTAAGTTTTGAAGTTTTTAAGTCCAAATCTTTGATTAATTCGAGGTTCCGGCGTTGTTTTAGGTGGTTTAAGGATTGGTACAAGTTTGAATGATGTCATGGGATATGTCCGTATGTTTGATTGAGGTCCCGGGGGCCTCGGATGTGTTTCGGATGCCCAACGGGGCATTTTGTGTTGAAAAACAGTTGCAGATTTTCTGCTATTGATGTTGCAGACTTTTACTCTTTGTGATCGCATCCTCATTCATGCGATCGCATAGTGGAATTTCAGAGGTGGCCCTTTCCCTTCAATGCGATCGCATATCTCCTCATGCGATCGCATAGATTCTGTTTCTCCTTCTCCACGATCGCAAGGCCTTTAATGCGATCGCATAGGTCTGCTTCCTTCCCTTCCGCGATCGCAGGCCCATCCCTACATTCGCATAGACCATTTTCCAGGACTTCAATTTTCACTCTACGCGATCGCATCCCTTCTTATGCGATCGCACTGAAGAAAATCCCTGGGCAGATATAAACATTTCAAAACGAACCCTTCTTCCATTTTTACAAAAACTCA
>MU757675.1:7372-19029 GCA_026770625.1 Nicotiana glauca | reverse complement strand
TCCAGCATTCAGATGGCGCCGTATGAGGCCTTATATGGTAGGAGATGTAGATCTCCAGTGGGTTGGTTCGAGCCGGGTGAGGCCAGGTTATTGGGTACAGAGATGGTTCATGATGCAATGGAGAAGGCTAAAGTAATTCAGGACAGACTCCGTGCGGCCCAGTCCAGACAGAAGAGTTATGCGGACAAGAAGGTTCGTGATGTGGCATATATGGTTGGTGAGCGGGTTTTGCTCCGGGTCTCGCCTATGAAGGACGTCAAGAGGTTTGGAAAGAAAGGGAAGCTGAGTCCGAGATTTATTGGGCCTTTTGAGATATTAAGGCGAGACTGGCCTAACATGCTCCACGTAATAACAGTTAAGACAAATTAAACAATTAGGCAGCTTGGATCAATTAAACATGCTCTTCTACGCTAGCACAGACTGTAAAAACAAGTAAAGTAAGTCAAATATGAAAGAGAATCCAAATCAAGTAATTAAGTAAAAATCCGGGTTTTCAACAATTTTCTCAAGTATGCGCTCGTCACCTCACGTACCAGGAATTCAATTACCAATTATCACATCCTAAGGGATGAAGTCCCCCACACAAGGTTAGGCAAGCCACTTACCTCGAACCGGTGCGAAATCAACTAGGGAGCGATGCCCTTGCCACGAGTATCCGACTCTGAGTGGCCCAAATCTATTCAAACCAATTTCATATTATAAATAATATTGCAATTAACTGATTCCACTAACAAAATCAAAACTGGGGCGCAAAAATAGGTAAAATGACCAAAATGCCCCTCAAGCCAACGTCTCGGAATCAAAATATTTTTACATTTTTAGAACCCTCGTACTCTCACGAGTCTAAACATAAAAATCTCCCAAATCGGAGGTCAAATGCCCCTTCAAATCGTCACTATTAGGTCTAAGGATTTTATCCCAAGTTTCATTCAAAATCCAAAATTAAAGGTTGAAATCACGATTAGATTAGTGGGTTTTAGTCATAGAGGAGTAAGGAATCGTTACCCAATAGTTGCCTCTGAAAATCCCTCAAAAAATATCCTAAAAACGAGCTCTCTAGCTTGAGTTTTTGTAAAAATGGAAGAAGGGTTCATTTTGAAATGTTTATATCCGCCCAGGGATTTTCTTCAGTGCGATCGCATAAGAAGGGATGCGATCGCGTAGAGTGAAAATTGAAGGTCTGGAAAATGGTCTATGCGAACGCAGGGATGGGCCTGCGATCGTGGAAGGGAAGGAAGCAGACCTATGCGATTGCATTAAAGGCCTTGTGATCGCGGAGAAGGGGAAACAGAATCTATGCGATCGCATGAGGAGATACGCGATCGCATTGAAGGGAAAGGGCCACCTCTGAAATTCCACTACGCGATCGCATGAATGAGGATGCGATCACAGAGAGTAAAAGTCTGCAACATCAACAGCAGAAAATCTGCAATTGTTTTTCAACACAAAATGCCCCGTTGGGCATCCGAAACACATCCGAGGCCCCCGGGACCTCAACCAAACCTACGGACATATCCCATGACATCATTCAAACTTGTACCAATCCTTAAACCACCTAAAACAACGCCGGAACCTCGAATTAATCAAAGATTTGGACTTAAAAACTTCAAAACTTAACCAAACTCGCTTTCGATCAACAACCTATCCAAACCTTGTCCAAATAACCTGAAATTTTGCACGCACATCCAAAATGACATGACGAAGGTACAACAACTTCAGGAAATCCCAAACCGACCCTCGGATCAAAAATTCACTTTCGGACCGGAACTTCAAAAATTTAAACTTCGGCGTTTCAAGCCTAAATGAGCTACGGGCCTCCAAATTACATTCTAAACGCGCTCCCAACCCCGAAATCACCTAATGGAGCTAACAGAACCATAGGATTTCCATTCCGAGGTCGTTTTCACACTACTCCGAATACAGACCATTTTTCAACTCTTAAGCTCTCATTTAGGGACTAAGTGTCCCGAAACACTCCGAATCCTAAAACCGAACGTCCCGGCAAACCAAAATAGCAGAAATAAACTTAGGGAAAGCAGTAAATGGGGAGTCGGGGCGTAAATTCCAAAAATGACCGGCTGGGTCGTTACATCCTCCTACACTTAAACATTCGTTCATCCTCGAACAAGCATAGAAAACATACCTAGAGTAGCAAAAAGATAAGGGTACTGGGTGCGCATATCTAGCTCGTTCTCCCAAGTCGCCTCCTCGACCGGCTGACCCCGCCACTGGACCTTCACTGAAGTGATGTTCTTTGACCTTAACTTTCTGATCTGCCTATCCAAAATGGCCACTGGCTCCTCAACATAAGATAGATCCTTGTCCAGCTGGACTGAACTGAAATCCAACACGTGCGATGGGTCACCATGATATCTCCGGAGCATCGAAACATGAAATACCGGATGAACTCCGGCTAGGCTGGGAGGTAAGGCAAGCTCATAAGCAACCTCCCCAAACTTGAGGAATTCTGCATATAAACCATTTTGAACCTTATATGTACATATTAGATACCATGTTTAGGATCTCGTTCATACTTGCTCTGTTACAGCTAGTTAAACTACTGATGCATGAAAAAGGATATAAAATAGTCTCACGTCTAATTATCCTGTTTAAGTAAAACCGCTAATAATTTTGTATCTTGTAAAACTTAGAACAACATGTTTTAGGAAAAATATCTCCTACCTTATTTTAATAGTTCTGGTAACAATTGTGCATTATCCCATGCCTAGGCAAGCTTAGATAATCAAATTTCTTATAAAACTGGAAACTGCCTCTTTGTGTTTACTGCTTACTGGTTAACATGCTTAAAATCAGTAGGAAAACAAATTAGGCCCCTTGTTCTAAGTTTTTAAAAAATAAATCTGCATGTCTCTTGTGTTCTGATACTCACATAGACATCATATCTTAGGATCTTGTTTAATAATACTGCCCTTCTTTGTGTTTAAGTCGTGCGCTTTACATGCATTATCTTTGGAGGTAAACCTGAGCCTCTTATTTGCTCCTTCCTACTTTTATTTGCTAAAGTCCTATGTATTCTTGCTTGTTGCCTTAGTATTTTCTCCTTTAAACCTTAGGGGTCTGTATAGAACTGCCTATAGGTAGAGGTCCTAATTTCCTCCAGGAACACTAAGAAGGGACGGGTAACAACACGCATAGAGATCGCTAATTAACATTCGCTTAATAACCGATAAGGGGTGAGAAGGGTAGATATGGACATAATGACTATGGGTTAATGCCACGTGTAGCTCCTCATTGAGGAGTGTTTACCGGCCATTGCGTGGGGTGATCCTTAGGCTAACCAACCTAGGACCCCTCCTTTCCCAAATTCCTTTCGCTTAAAACTTTATTTTTTTTATATGTACACAACTTGTTCAAATCCTTTGTCTTATTATCTGTCATACAATGTCCAACATGCTTTATTTGCAATTATTTGTTTCAACTACTTATTTGTTAAAGGACTAGTTCACAAGTGTAATTCAGTCGGGACCCACAGTTGTGGATCGAGATGGGTGCCTAACACCTTCCCCTCAAGGTTATTTCGATCCCTTACCCTAAATCTCTATCCAAGAGTTAATCGCTCTAGGTGCCATAATACACCACAATCCGTTAGGTGCGACTCTTCAAAATACCCAATTTCCAAAAGGAAATGAGTTATTACCCCCATAAATGTCGAAACCCGGACCTTCTTCCCCGTAAAAAAGGAGAGAAAAAAGGGGATGCAACAACATGGTAACTCTACTGGGGATACCTTTAGGCTCTTACCACAACGAACTTATTTTTATGAATTAGTCCAAGCATGCTTTATCCCGTGCACTTACCTTTATTTGAATTTAACTGTCTGTTTTCTTTTAAGCATTTATGATTATTTACCTCTGAAACTGACTTGTCTCTTTGTTTTCTTTTTCCTGTAACTGTCTTTCAATTATTTAAAATACTGTATTTATTTTTCCTACGTGCAAATACTTGACTAAATGTTATTATTTGCTACATAAATCATGTTCCACGTCATATTCCACTCGTTCATATCAAATCCTATAGCAACGCTTAATGAGTGGTCGCGCTCTTTTTATTTATTACCCTTAAATTCGGAAAGGCTTATTTGCGATAGAACCAATCGATCAGTGGTGCAGTCGATGGTTCCGTGCCTTCTCCCTCAAGTTGCCCGCTTGAGGGTACCAGTATAAAACCCCATAGTTGCCTTTACTCTGCTCAAAATTGTGCATGCATCATGGTCAAACCTAGTCGGATCGATATGATCTCCACATAACGATCCTTTAAGATAAGCTTTATCCAAAAGTCCATTGGGTTTTCCATAATCCCAACAGACACAACCATGTTCTGTGCATTAATTTGGAGAACTAAATGCCCATATTCTGATCATAAATGTATAAATAGTCGAGTCTGGTGGGGGAGAAAGGCCGAACCCTTTTTGTTTTGCATAAAATGAGGCACGAGGTCCCCATATTTGGTATGGTTAGGCTGATGGAGGAATCTTCCATCAAGCGACCAAATCAATGAATGGAAAGAGAGGTCCGTCAAAACTAGCAAAAAGTTGGAATATCTGGAATATAGTCTGATGGAATTGGAAGGAAAAGTGAGGAAGAGAGTCACCGACTGCCAGAACACTAAGGGAAACGAAGGAGGACATTTGCCAAAGGCATTCTTACTGATGAACCTATGCGAACTAAGGATTTGATCGACAAGAGCATTCAGCCTGAGGAAGGTCCTTATAGGACCAAATAAGCTAGATTTATTTGCTTTCCTGAAATGTAATAAGTCCAAGCGCCAGTAGTGACTTATTTTCTTTTATCTTGGTGTCGTTTTGAGATTCGTCTATTTTTATATTATGAAATGAAGTATTTGTTGGCATTTAAAGTTCTCCAAAGCTATTTGTCGCTAGGCCTACCTTGGGCATAACGGAGCTCCCCAAATTAAGATGTGAATTTAAATTTCCGTAATTTGTGCTTAAATTCTACTAACATTTCAGAATCCTCACTGACTTGTTACCTTTTATTTTTCCTTATCTTTGATTACTCTCATCCCCTTAGGTTGGTTCACTCATACTGGCCTCATTAGCGTATCATACTAGATCTAGAGGCCATCCATGTCACGCCCCAAAATCCGAGGAGCGCGACCGATGCTCAACTGAGTAAACCCGACTGAGCAAGCCTAACAGGTTTCATACATACTACCCAACCCAACTCATAATTAAATAAGAGATGGGCTCTATTAATCATATTTAGTAAGTATTTTATTAACAATTCCATTTCATTTCCATTAGCAGCTTAAATCATAAATGTCAAAATATTACAAGTTTCGTAAATCGTTGCCAAACATCAATATTTCAATCTTAATTCCAATACCCGGCACTACCCACAACCTGTCTACGGAGCCTCTAAACACAACTGAAGAATAATACAGAAATGCCGGCATCAAGGCTCCGTCTATACCTTACACAAATACCAAAATAGACTCCAGAATAAAAGTGGCATGAGCCATGCAGGGCCCCGAGAGGAAATGGGCTCACCAATGCAGCTGACGGAAAGTGGAGGAGGTGCTACTACCGGTGAACTGGAGTGCCTGCTATAGATCAACCTACAATCATAACACGAATGTAGCGCCCCCAAAAAAAGGGACTNACCTCATTAGAGGCATTACTCCATTCTCATTAGTCAACACTTCAAATCTTTATCCCACACATATCATAACAATTCCTGGGGCACTCATGGCCACCATTATCACACTGTTTCCCCTTTTTAATATTCATTTTACAAGTTGTGAACATAGACACATATATCAAGGATAATTCAAATTGCAATCACAGGTAAATGAGCACATAGCTAGCATGAATAATTCTTTGTTTCAATGTTGGCTTGTAGACGAAGTATTTCAACATATAACTGTACCTTTCATCATTATCTAATTGTCAAGATTGGCACATCATTCACATTGAGGCACATCCTTCATGAATATGTATAGATAATTGCAAAGCAATCAATGCGTAATAACAAGCAATATGCTATCCAATTCAACTCTTACCATGCTTTCATGATTGACAACGGAGCTCAATTTCTAATAAAAGGGGGTTTTAGCCATACATACCTTTCTTGAGCTTTCCCTTAATTACTACGATATTCCGGAAATTCTAGCAACTTCAATCTATGTTGAGACATAGCAAAATTGAACACAAATTAGGAAGATATTCATAATTCTAGCTCTTTTGAGCATTTTATCAAATACTAGTTGGGTATCTTGATTTCAAATCCCCTTTTCAAGATTTTCTTCATTCTCTAACCCAATCTTTACTTATTTATGTTAAACAATCTTCCCATAAACCTAAGTTGTACATGAATGTATACACAATACTAATATACCCAAGAATCATACCTCAGTAACCCATCTTATATTCCAAACTCGAAATTAAAACCTAGGGCATAGAATCTTACCTCTTAGATGAAGATCTTGTGATTGGGTTCTTTGATTCTTGAAGATTGATGCAAGGTTTGGATGATTTAAATGTTGGGTTCCTCCTTCTCTCTTTAAAATGCTCTCACATTTCTCTAAAATCAGTAGGAAATGACCCCAAATGAAGCCCCAAAGGCTATATATTGAAATGGGGTCGGGTTATAAAAGTTAGAAAATTAACCCTCCGATGTCAACTCTGCCATAGCAGAATGGACCGCAGAATGAACATGCGAGCCGCAGAATGCACCGCAAAATCGGTGCACAAAACTGGGCTACACTGGTTCAATCTGCGGTTTGATTTGCGACTGCAGATTAAAAATGCAGACCGCATAATTGACATTGAGATCGCAGATCTGACATGACACAGGATCGCATTTTCCAGCCTTTGGTAATTTGATCATAACTTTGCGTAGGAATGTCCAAATGACAAACGGTTTGAAGAGTTGGAAACTAGACTCAAAGACCTTTCATTTGATAGGTTACTCATCACACAAAACATTATACCTATTTAGATGTGCTTGTTCAAAGTGGGGACTTGTGCAAGTACCTTTGGAATCTTAGCCTATTATGAACTTTTCCAATTTTCCTTAGACTTAGGCCTTTCCTTGGACCCCAAATTACTTACCATAGGATATATACACATATTTACCAAATCCAATTTATGTACACCATATTAATAGAACATAAAATATTATAATTAGCCTATGTGGCACCACAAAATCCTAGATTACTTAGCAAAATTTTTCCGGGGCCTTACTTTCTCCCCCCCTTAGGATCATTCGTCCTCGAATGAGGATTTTTGAAAAATAAGTTTGTTTGAAAACATGATATGAAAGCTCCTAAATTTTCACTAACTCCTATGTTTTAGAAGAAAAAAATTTTGCCAGAGTTTCCTTTTTAATTTGGACATATCTACCTGTCAGAGAGCCCCCGAAAGATATTTCCAAGAACCATTACACAACTCCTATCATCACTACAAGTGGTATACAATTCATTTCCTCAACACTTGCACATATTCAATCACTTGAGACATTCTTGCACATAGTTTGGTCACTTCGATGAGTCCCATACAGTTCAACCAATACACTATACACATTTCAATTAATCATTACCAATCTATACTACCATTAATCATTCACTTATTAACAGAGTTCTTACAAATCTTTCATTTACTAGAAAGGGTATGCACATGACTCAAATAATCACAACACATACAATTCTTGTGCAACTTAAGGAGATACAATGGTAAAGCATTTAGGGGAGATATGAGATGTCTTTGCACTAAATGAAACACAACATTAGTTTGCTTAGAGATAAGAGTTCGCACGATCACTACTAGACTTGTTCAAACAGGTGGGCATATTTTTCTTTCATTTCATATTTCGCTTCCCATGTGGCTTCCTCAACTCGATAAAGTACCACAATATTTATATATCAATGACAAGAACCTCAGCATTATAAACACCACTTTATCAGGATGATACCTAGGCATTGACTGCACATTTTTAAATCATATCACCTAGAAAGTACAATATTTTATTTCCACAACACTCTAGACCTTCAATGGCCTCTTATATTTTCAGACTTCACCAGAATATATTCACATGAATAATTTCGACCCCTGAACTTACTTAATGAGGGTAACGGGGAGATATCTTACGTAAGCTAACTATCCACTAACTTCTCCTTCAATAATTTCCACCGGGATGATACAAAATTGATCTCCATCTACTTTCTTGGACATAAACATATGGAAACACAAAGTACATGAGGAACAGTTCGGGGAATATCATACTCCTAGTGCAACCTAATGTGGAATACGCTTATGTCACCTTTATTATTAACTCACCTAACATCTTCAGGGGAAAAATATGGAGAATAGCCTGCTCATCCTTAAAACTTTATATCTCTAGGCGAACACTCACACTAAACCATTGATGGCCTTCAACAATTACTTTAATATGTGCTATCATAAACTGACCAAAAATTTACCTATCCAATATATATATATGATCACACTGTGAAGCTTCATCTTTGACTCGTCTGAACTTACAATACCCAATGGATCTAATACAGTGAGGAACAACAGAGTTCAAGATCAGGCTGGAGTTATTCAGGAATCCATTAATGTGCTGAGCAGAGCAGAGCATTTCATGATGTTATATGCTAAGAGACACAGAAGGTTACTACTAACAATACTGACGTGGTTAATTATTGTGAGGACATCAATTATTAGACAAATAAGTCATAGGGGTAACTCGTACATTGGCAATAGGAACCACTAAGGAGGAATACTCAAGTACGTGAACCACTCATTTTCTAGATTGTAGGGAAAATCCGTTTATCAAGAATAAGAATACTCTGTCACCTTGAATGTGATACTGGGTTTCAAAATACATGCAGTTGAATTACACTCTTAACATTACTTCACACACGAAATCTATGCCACAAGCCTGTGAGGATGAAAATAAGTTGAACGCTTATGAGATTATCATATTTCAGACATCTTAACCCTTCCTGATAATTGATCATATATGAGGGAACTAAAGATACGACCAAACTTGTCTTTCAAATCGATATGCTCATGATATGTGCAAAAATCTGAAGGCATCTAATATCATCCTTTTCTCAAGTAAAACCACATAGCTCGGACATCTAAATGTTGGGATGAAATCATGTACTGGTTAGAGGCTTTCTAATGGTTAACATGATGCTCTAGGGAGAAAGGCAAATGACACTCTTATCCTCCCAAGGAGGTGTAATACCAATGGTAGCAAAACTATCCTCACATGAAACTGATATAGTCAATCAATTATTCTAGGAGTCGAGTGAGAATAAGGCCACGTAACCCATCCAATCCGACCCATTTAAGACTTTGGAAAGACGGATGCACTTTGGTTTGAAATCAGGCAATTTTTGCCTGGTCTTAAAGGAAAGTCATTACTTCTGAAACCCATGAGGCAAGCCCTAGTAGTCCTAGAAAATCGATAAAAATGGCGAGGAAGTATTTAAAACCATTACAAGTTGGTATAAAACAAGACCTCAAAGTGCCCACATGGATAAGTTTGAAAGAATGAGATGTTTTAATGCATTTATCTCGGAGAAGTAACCTGGGCTATCTGGTCACATGGACAAGAGGAGAAGGTAGATAATTGTTTAGGAAAAACTCTCATAAGAAGTGCGAGCAATATCTTGTTATCCTAACAAAAAGGTACATGTCCTCATCCTTAATGCGACAAGACTTCCTCTTTGATGCCATGAAACATAAATGAATTCTACAATGAGAGTCATCAGATGAAGTAAATAGTAGGGTGGCAAAACTAATGAGCACCATTTAGAACCAACGAGCATAAACCAAGTTGAAGACATTAGAAGTATGTAGGAAAGGAGAAATTTACCCACTCTCAGGGCGCTTGTAGAGTACATAAAAGTACGGTTAATCAAATCAGATCATATCGTTAGATAACTAGTCGAGACATCGAGGTAATATCGCATCGAAGATTACGTGTACACAACACACGATGAAAGACAACTGAAAAGAAGGAAAAGAGCCTTCTGGAAGTAACCTTTAGATCGTAACCACTAGGAACGGTGGTAATATAAAGCGATCATAAGAAGCTACATTTTTTTAAAAGAAGGTCTCTCTATGTAGTCACGTGATGTATAACTCCAGAATTCAAAAATCCAATTATATTTATCAACTCTACTTCATAATGAAGCAATACAACACACTTCTATGCAACCAGCTATTACGAGCCATATTGGTAGATGTTATCAGGCATGACCGAGAGAAAGGCTTTTACATATAAATGTGTCACTAGGTGTATTTTTCCTTGGTCAACCCAAAACCTATAGGCGAGAGTTAGTCTGATGAGCAGATCATTGAACTAGCACATCTATAGATAATCCATTATCGAGAAGAGATCATTGGATCTCAGCAGTTGCAACATGCTATCAACCTTTGATGAACTTGAAGTGATACGGGAACCCAATGAGATAGTATGGAATAACCATGGAGGGTTTGCTGATGTTCCTAATAAGTTCTTCATAGATTTTAACTTGAGAACTTCCCAAATGCTAATGAAAGGCAAAAAAACATGAGAAACTGGCATTGTGCTATAATAACCCCCAAAGGTGTGCTTGGTCTTGATGGAAAGCCTAGTAAGGGTAGTAACGAGGCAGGGAGTGTAACAATGACTTGGACACGCTTCTTCTATATTAGCTCCTAACTGCAATATACGACCATGCCACGAGCAACAATAATACTAGGACAAGGTGAGCTACTTACTGCAGGATGTCCCAAGTGGACACAAAAGTTATGGCAACACATGATCTTCATATGAGNGGTGTTAAGGTACGCTCTTGTGTTACTAGGTAGTGAGAAGCTTTCATGATGGTATTCGCAAGAGAGTAGATTGACTGTTCAAATCATATAAGCCATATACACAACTGAGTAAAAGAGTGACTTGAGAAAGATCGCAACGCTGGGATGCTTTGCATGGAACTTGGCACCATATAGGAAAACTTTACATGTATAGGCTTAAGCGAGTAGATTTTGTCCAATTAAATAAAAAGATTCTGTAAGAAATTCATCGGATATAATCCCTTGGTGAGAATTTAGGAAAATCAAGTGGAAGTATCAATAGTGTTATAACTCAACTCATGAACATACTCATAGAGCTCAATTCCATAGGAGGTTGTGAATAATAAAACTGTGATTGAGAGACTTTGTAAATAATACGTACCATTTAAAGAGTCGATACACGGAATGTTTTGTTATTCAACACCTTGTTAAGACCACGTTTATGAGAACTCTTCAATATGGATGTACATATACAATGAGTAGAAATTCTGATTTGACTCACTTAACGACGTTAGGATGATAGGGAAATAGCTTAATCGATACCCCTCGACTCCACATCTCTAACATACGTAGGTAACATGCTGACATACCACATGATCTGATAGAGCAGAGACATCAATAGGGACAAGGACACTCCCTTCTTAGCAATATATTTTACCAATCTATCCATATCTCAGTACATTCTCCTGACAAGTCCTTGGGCAATCCACTCGAACTCAATGGTGGGATCAATCCCTCCTTACATGCTTTAAATTCGCGGATTATGGCATCAAGGTTACCAATCTTGAGAATAAGACTTAGAGAGGAAATTAGCTCCCTAACTTGAGCT
>MU757672.1:20932-53328 GCA_026770625.1 Nicotiana glauca | reverse complement strand
ATGGCTCAAATCTATTCAATTACATTGCATATTGTAAATAATAATTCAAGTAATTTATTCTACAATTAAATTCTATGCTAATACGCGAAATTATATAAAATGACCAAAATGCCCCTCGGGCCCCACATTTTGGAATCGGGTAAAATTTACATTTCCAGAAACCTCGCACTCTCACGAGTCTAACCATACCAAAATTATCCAATTCTGACACCATTTGGTCCTTCAAATCTTCATTTTATATTTTTAAAAGATTCCACAATTTTCTTCCCAAATTCCATCTCAAATCACTAATTAAATGATGAATTCAATGATAGATTCATGTACTCTAACCAAATCTAAGTTAGAATCACTTACCGCGATGAATTTTTTGAAAAACCTTCGAAAAATCGCCAAAATCCGAGCTCTTTAGGTCAAAATATCAAATAAAACCCAAAACTTCGGATTTATAGAAGTAGCCCCAGTTTTTCAGCATGTGCGGCCGCACAAAAATGACCGCAGTCCGCGCCCAGGAAGTGCGGCCGCACAGAAATGGCTGCGGCCGCGCAACTTTGCTGTAAAGTGACAGACTTTAGTATTTTGGCCATAACTTTCGATACAAATGTCCAAATTACGATTTCTTTAGCTTTCTGGAAACTAGACACGAAGGGATACAACTTTTGATTTTGAATCAACTCCAAATTCCTTCTATATAAAAAGATATGAGCTTCCGAAGTAGGGCCAGCGGGCAGATTTCATCGCGGCCGCGCCCCTTTTTGCGCGGTCCGTGCGACGCCTGTTGCGGCAGCGCCCATTTGTGTGCGGTCCGCACAGAAATCACCCCGGACGCACTTCATTTTTGTGCGGTCCGCGCGGGTGGGTTCCGAGGCCTGTAACTCTTCTGACCTTCTACAACTATGATTTTCAGCTTAAAACATCCCGGAACCTACCCGGAACTCACCCGAATTCTCGGGACTTCAAACCAATTGTACCAACACTTCCTAAAACCTTATTCAAACTTGTTCCAATCATCAAAACACTTCAAACAATATCAAATCTCCCAAATTACATCGGATTCAAGCCTAAGTTCTTCTAAAACTTCCAAAATACACTTTCGATCAAAAACCCAACCAAACGACGTCCGAATGACTTTTTGCACACATATCCCAAATCACCTAACGAAGCTACAACAACTTCCAGAACTCTGTTCCAACCCTCGGATCAAAATCTCACCTATCAACCGGATATCACTAAAATACTAGCTTTCGGCATTTCTAGCCTAAATAAGCTACGGACTTCCAAAATACATTCTGAACACGCTCCTAACTCCAAAATCACCTAACGGAGCTAATGGAACCATCGGATTCCCATTCCGAGGCTGTCTTCATACAGTTCTAATTACGGACCATTTCTCAACACTTAAACTCTCATTTAGGGACTAAGTGTCCCAAAACACTCCGAATCCCAACACCGAACGTCCCGGCAAACCAAAATAGTAGAAATAAACTTAGGGAAAGTAGTTAATAGGGGATCGGGACGTAAATTCTAAAAACAACCGGTCGGGTCGTTACATTTACCTTCATAGATAGGTGCATCCACATATATGATTCTAATCGTGGAGCTATTAATGATATACTTGTTTTGGATGCTGCATTGCCTTATGCAATTCTAATACCTTACTTCTTGAAGAGTTCTGATTTTTATGTCGAGAAGAAGGGCATTGATAGGAACAATGGTGCATATACCGATAAATTCCATTCTGATACTTTGCAGATTAATCTGGTTAATAATGTTCCCTAACAGATCAAATGGTAGGTTAATCACAATTTTTTTACTATTTTACTATTAGTTTACCTATTTGAATCTAATTTTTTTCTTTTTAATTATAGTGATTGTGGTGCTTTTGTTGCTGGCTTTGCTGAGTATTTCATCCTTGGTAAGGAAATTCAAAAAGATAATTTTGAGATTGAGACAATTCGCACCAGGCGGGGATCTCTGTTGTGGGATTATGGAAGGAAATAACAACAGTCCGGTGTAATTAGTGGTGATGAAATCACAGAGAGACTTTTCAAGAAGAGAAAGAGGGGGCGACCGAGAAAGTAGTTCTGTTTTTTCCATTTTACTGCAGTTTTTCTATGTATCAGGAGTTGTTGTCTAGTTTTGTCTAAGTACTATTCTGCTACTTGTGAGATAGCATTAAAGGATTTTATACATGTTTTTATTTTTGTGTAATTTGCGGTAGTCATTACACATTGTGGTTGTGAATGAATTACATTTTAATAAAATTATCAGTTGCTTTTGTCCTTTAACAAAGTATGTATTTTCATTATGGTTGCAGTTTTGTTGTTGTAGCAGGATTTATACATATTTATACAAATTTATACTCTCATTTATAAATCTGTATACATATAATACCAGCAGTTCTGTTTTGTATTTGTACAATGTATCAATATATTTAGCACCATTAAAAATAACAACACACTGTTATTGGATAATCAAAACATGCATAATGAAACATATTTAATACAATTGCAATATATAGAGTAAGTTGTAAATCTTTATTGACATTTGTAATTCAATTACTTGTGAGACTTAACTACTTAATATTTGTAACTCTATTCTCTGTGAAACTTAACTACTCAACATGAAAACAAATGTAATAGGAAGTGTTATGTTTTCAACTATCTATTTTGGTCGATTCCTATATGTTTTTCTATTGTGACCACCTTGTCCATACACAAAACATGAAAACGGCCTCTTAGACTCTTTTTCTGAAGCAGGTTTGAGTCTTTCCTTTCTTGGCCTTCCTGCATTCCTTCTCCCTTTAGGTGGTAGGACTACATCTTCCATCACCTCTATTGGGATTATCCATAGACTCTCATCTGGCATCAGATTCACTGTAAATTCATAAGTTCTAAGGAGTTTATCCTTCTTGTAGTAAAAAGAGCAATACTGGCCAGGTTTCAGCTACTGGTTCTTCAAAACCGCCCAAGTATGCGGACATGGAAGTTCATCCATTTGAAATTTTCCACAACTGCATGTTCCCTCTTCAAGGCACACTATGTTTCGCCTTACCCCTTCAAACACAGTATATAACTTCTCTGTAGCAGGCCTCACATGCAAAAGTTTTAAAAAAAAAGAAGTGAAATAACATTATACATTACTATACAGAGATATACATCCTTATACAAGCAGTAAAATACAAGTCAGCAGTGCCAAGCATCATTATATTTGATTCAATTTATCGTCATTTGCTCCGATGCAATCAGATTTTCCCGAAGGAGTATGTCGTACTTTTCGCCAAGCTCTGTAGATGTCTCCATTGCACTTTTTTTATTTTTGTTGTTCCACTGTTGTAGCAAATTTGTCATGTACTCCAGCAATCGCATTACTGGTAACTCTCTAGCATCCCTGTTTGCTGCATTAATTGACTCTGCAATATTGGAAGTCATTACCATTGACCTTTTCACTTTGGAATATGCCCTAGACCACCTTTTGTATCCAATTTCGAACAAGTAAGGCTGCACTCTCGAATCAATTTTGCACATCTTTATCATATGGTACTCAAACTTTTCTACCGTGTAAGCTCTAGCCAAAGCAAAGAAGATATCCTTTAATTATTTGTGATATTTCTTGAATGTGCGATTTACATTCTGCCATAAGTGAAACATGCAAATACAATGTGGTACTTCTGGGTACACAGCTTTGGTGGCATTGAAAATGCTTTCATTTCTATCTGAAACTATACACATCCCTTCCTTAACTCCAAAAGTACCCTTTATCTGGACAAAGAACCACTCCCAAGATTTGTTATTCTCTGAATCTACAATTGCATATGCAAGTGGAAGGATTTTTCCTATTTATACAAAATAGATATTAGGATTCAGACAATTATACAAATATTATACACAATTATACATAATTATACAATTTTATACCAACTGCAAATTATATAAAAACAGTAGCTGCGAAATCCTATACACTTTTATACATGAAACTACAATATCATACAAACTGCAGAAACAAGGTAGATGCAGTCAACTCACCAGCTCCATCTTGCATGCAAGCAGTCAATATGATACCCTTATATGCTGCTTTAATGAAACTTCCATCAACAACCATTATCAGTCTGCAATGCTCCCTACCCTTGATAGATGCATATAGCGAAACATATGCATAAAAAAAGCATCCATCTTCTGATTTGTGCAACTTTGTAACCGTTCCTGGATTTGTTTGCTCTAACATATAAAAATACTTTGGCAACTCCTTATATAAATCACTAGGACTCCCTCTTATCATTGTCATTGCTATCTCTTTAGCTCTCCATGCTTTCATGTAGCTCACCTCAATTCCATGTTGCTTTTGTATGTCCTCTATTATATCATTTCCGGTGTAAACCTTTTTTGGATTAACATACTTGTCCTTGACTATACTAGCAATTACACCCGAAGTAGCTTGACGTTGTGTTAAGTATCTTTTACCATACCTGCTTGTGTGATTATTATTGTAACTTCTCACTTTGAATATATTTGCCTTGAAAAAAGCAAAAGATTTGAAACTCCAAGCACAATTTTCATCCATACACATAAGGTGATACCTAGGATTAAAGATTATTTAACTTCTAAATATACTTGTATACAAAAATATAACTACATATATACTAATTTTAATACCTATATACAAATATATACTACTTTATACACACACACACACGCACACACACACACACACACACACATATATATATATATATATATATATAATAGAATATACAATTATTTACATACCTTGTTGCGCTTGATCTCTTCACCTTGAATTGGAACCTTTCACGTACAGCCAGGTTCTTCATCACACTGACAACTGTCTCTTTATCCTTATAAACTTGATCTTCCTCAACAAATTCGTTTAATATATCATCTATTATACCCGTGTTTTTACTAAATTTCGTGTTATCAATAAATTTGATATCAATAATCTCAGTGCTATCAATTGTTGATACATCTCTAGAATCTGAACTTGTACCAACCAAACAGCTGGAGCTTGTAGCAACTACACAACTAGAACTTGTAGGAACTAAACGATTTTCATATATCTCTTTCACTGTCACAAACAAAGGATATTCAGTGAAATTCAAGTTTTTCTTCTTTAATTTGATATACACCTTCACACCTGTGTCGTTGTAAATCAGGATCGGCGGCAAACCAACATTTGGGAGAAAGTTAATCTCTATTGTGTTTAACTCACTATCGATCCTAATCTGTTCCGAAATAGCTGCAACTAAATTGTTGTAGGTGAATGTCGACTCGATTTTTACACAATCGCTGACGAAATTGATAAACTTGTTTTCTTTACATTCACCACTATGAAGAACGTAAACTGAAAAAATCTCCATCGAACAAAAAATGGAAATCAAAATTGAAGCAAAAACTAAAATTGCGCTGATTTGCAGCAAATAAATTTTACTTTTCGTGTTTGATTTGTTGTTAATTCGAGATGAAGAAAAAATTCTAGAGGTTTTGGAGTTGCATTCATGGGAAGATCTCGTTTTTGAAGTATTTGGGGAAGAAGATTGGAAAGAATCTGAGAAAATACAGAAAATCCCGCTTTTTACTCCCAAAAAAACGGAATTAACGCTCCTTTTTCAGATATGGGCCTATAATTTTTGGGCTACTCAATTGTAAATTGAATTATGGGCTATAAAGCTGAAAGGAGGCAGCCCAATTGTTTTAATATGAAATTTTTCCTATCTTTTAATCTAAATGCCCTACACTCTTTTCAACCTTTCAAGTCACCAGGGCGCCTACACCTTATTTTTTCCAAAAATATTGGCAAAAAGTAAGCCAATCACTAACCATCTGCTGCTAAAATACTTTCACTTAGGGAAAAATTCCTGAAGAAATAAATACCACTTATTTGTGCCTTATCCCCAAGGTATTAAATGGTGTGTAAATCACTCAATATCGCCCCATAAGTCTTTGCAACACTATTTATAAAGTGATAACAAAAATTATTGTCGCCAGATTAAAACCTTTCCTTTATAAACTCATCGGACCTACACAATCCAGCTTCCAACAAGGGAAACATGCATCAGACAATGCCATCCTTGTTCAAGAAATTCTTAATCATTTCAGATATAAAAAGAAAGGGAAAATGGATCAAATGATGCTCAAACTAGATTTGAAAAAAGCTTTTGATAAGCTTGACACACTTTATTTTCTTAACTTACCTTCAAAACTAATTAGCCTCATAATGTCCTGCATTACAACTTCGTCCATATCTATTTTAATAAATGGATCATGTACAGATTTTTTCAAACCCTCTAGGGGTATACGTCAAGGAGATCCACTATCTCCTTATATCTTTATAATGTGCCTGGAAAGACTCTCCATCACCATTTTCCACTCGATCGATTACCTATTATGGAACCCCATACAAATATCCAAAAAGGGACCTCAACTCTCCCACCTCTTCTTTGTGGATGACATAATACTTCTCTCCAAAGCAACTGATAAGAGTTCTAAATCTATAATTGATATCCTCAATCTTTTTAAACAACTGTAAGGCCAATCTATAAATTTTCACAAATCGCACATTTTTTTTTCTCTACAAACTGCAATATAGATAAAAAAACAACACATCCTTTCCTGCTTTAGTATGAAGGAAGGAACTCATTTGGTCAAATACCTAGGGTTTTCAATGTTCCAACAAAGACCTAGTAAATCTGACTTCCAATTCTTGCTAGACAATTTCAAGGCTAGACTTGCCGGATGAAAAATCAAATTCCTCCCTTTTTCGGAAAGAATTACACTTATTAAATCAACATTATGTGCTCTCCCTAATCACATTATGCAATACATATCTATCCCCAAATAAATTTTAAATAAAATGGATCAATATATAAGGAACTTTCTATGGGAAACTACACAACAACAAAAAAATGCCTTCATTTAGTAAATTAAAAATCTGTTACTTTGACTAAACACTTAGGAGGACTAGGTATCCAAAGGCTTCATTTAAAAAATGAGGCAATTTTGGCAGGCTTAGCGTGGAGGATATTCCACTCCTACACACAATTATGGGTACAAACACTTATCGCTAAATATAAAGACAAACACGTTCGTACAAATTACTCAAACACTTGGAACAACATTATTAAGGGCTGGGTAACTGTCAACATGGAATTTAATGGAAAGTTGGCACTAATTCTACTTTAAATTTCTGGAATGAGGCATGGATTGCCCCAAACACCACTTTACGATCTCTTCTAATTGGTCCAATTCCCCTAGCACATAATACTAGACAAATTGCGACCTATAGATGCCGAAACGACTGGAATTGGGCGGCTATCCCATTCCAACTGCCTGATAATCTGAGAACTACTATTAATAGGATCCATGTCCCAATATACACTCACATTGTAGACACTATATATTGGGGCCTCTCATCTCGAGGTCTTTTCACTACCAATTCAATGTACTTAAAGCTTCTTTAATATGATTTAATCTTTCATGATGACTTACCTCCACACTATTGAATTTGAAAAATACAAATACCTCCTAAATTTAAAACTTTTCTTTGGATACTCATACACAATAAATTACCAACATCTAAATACCTAAACCATATTGGAATAATTCCAAGCGATCTTTGTACTATGTCATACACAACCTGAATCTACTACTCATCTCTTTCTACATTGTCCCCTCATAGTACACATATGGCATCAACTGGGCATGACTAGCATTACTAACTCCATACTTCCACATAGTCACCCAAATCAATGGATAGGTCAACTAATCAACAAAAATACATTTCCCATGCCTCACCTTATTGATGCAAAAACTTTTACTTCATACACATTATGGCATAATTGGATAAATTAAAACAATAACCTTTTTTACAATGTACAAAAGAACCTTTCACTTAGGCAAATAATGAATAGTGCGTTAGAATTTACCTACTTGGCTGCCAAATACTCCCAAAAATAGAACTATGTTGTGCAACATATTATCTGGATACCACCCAAGCCCAATTTTTATAAACTAAATACGGATGGGGCTATGTCCTCATCAACTCGCAAAGCAGGTATGAAAGGGGTTGTACGTGATTGCCAGGGACATTGGATAATAGGGTTTGTTGGTAACTTGGAAAATGTCAATAACATCTAAGAAGAATTTATGTCACTATACTTTGGACTGGATCTGGCACTTAAACGCAATTTGGTGCCCCTAGAAGTTAAAATTGATGTTGTGCAGGTATTACATATGCTACATTATGATAATATGCATTATGCTAACTTTATCACTGACTGCAGGTACCTCCTGGGCCAATTGCGTAATGCAATCGTGGAGCACACCTACAATGAGTGCAACGAGGTGGCTGATGTTTTAGCTAAAACTGGATACAATCTATCAACAACAGCTACACCATTATTTTCTGAGGTACCATCGAATTTTGTTAAAACTTTTTTGCGCAAGGACCAAACTGGCGTCCCTCGTATAAGGAAGACACACCGCGTAGTGCAATAATTGGCTGATGAAGACCAGGCTAGTTGCCATCACAACATTGACAATATGTGCATGGCTGCTTCCAATAGCCCTTTTGTAGTAGATACTCAAAATAAGGCACATATTGTTTCTACTTCTATTTCCTGCGTACCAAACAACTTTGATATGGATGCCTCTGTATCTACCTCCCTGGCTACTTTAATTACGTTTATGCAAGTTTTATCTTTACAACCAAAAAAAAAAAGAAATAACTTAAAGGAATTTATGTTCGAATTCACATAGAAAATGGTTAATTTGATCTGCACTCCAAGATATTAATGTTATTTTTAGGATAAAGAAAATTCTCGAAGAATGAAGGTAGAGTACGAAATGGGGGTATCCAAAAATATAACAACTATATGGATATCAAACTGCTAACCCATACTATGAAAGTTTGAGAGAGGAATGTGGAAGTGAGGGTGATGAGTGTATCTACTTTCGAAAACTAATTCAGATTCATGTCGGGGCGTTCGACTACAGAAGTCATTCACCTGGTAAGGAGATTGGTGGAACAGTATAGAGAGGAATAAGGACTTGCATATGGTGTTTATTGACATAGAAAAAGCGTACGATAAAGTTCTAAGTGAGGTCTTGTGGAGATGTTTGGAGGCTATTAAGAATACTAAGAGGAGACTTGGAACACTTTCTAGTAGTGATGAGGTTGTAACAAAGATCAACCCTTAGTCCATTTTTATCTGCCTTAGCATTGGGCGCATTGACGCGTTACCTTCAAGGAGAGGTGCCATGACGTATGTTATTTGCGGATGATACTGTACTGATTGACGAGATACAATATGGTGTTAACGCGAGATTGGATATATGAAGATAGACCCTAGAGTATAAAGGTTTCTAGTTGAGCAAAACCAAGTAAGAATACTTGGAGTGCAGTTCAGTGACGTGAGTCATGAAGCAGATGTGGACGTGAGGCTTGATACACAAGTCATCCCAAGAGAGGTAATTTACAAATTAAAATAGAGGAAATATTTATTAAAGGAAAAAGATGATTAAATTAATATTATGCTATCATCTCTTTTTTTAAGTCTACGTAATGCATTTAGGATCAATAACTAGAAAAAAACTTCTTAAAATATATCGATAAATTACAGTTCCATTTAACAAAATATATTCTTTATCTAAATTATATACAAGAACTGTGTTTAAATTTTTCTTTTACAGGAATATGGGGCGAGGCGAAAGCCCCAAGGAACACAGCATAAGCTCAGAGCTTTAAATTTTTTATAATGTATAAATTAATAAAATAGCATAATAATACAAAAATATAAAATACATCAAAATTAAAAAGGATTAAAAAAATTCATACAAAATAAAGTATCTACTAGCATTTTCTACGAATATAAGTAAGTAATAGTGTTAAGTTAATATGAGATACAAACAAGCCATACTTAACTTTCACATAATTAAAAAATAATTTCTTAAAAACTATTATCAACACTTTTTACCTCCCTTCAAGGAAAATAATTAATAAACTTCACCAGTACCATAATTAAAATATTATCTCTTCACGATTAAATGCAAAATTACTTTCAAATTTGAGAGATATAGAACTAAGAGATGAAAACCATTGATAAGTGGATATCCAAATTTGGGCTATATATTTACCAAAGAAATATTCAAATAAAATTCACCCTCACAATGTTCAATTAAATAATATGCAATATCATGTCTCGTTATTTGAGTTACTTTTGATTTTTATATTCCTACATATGCATGGAACTTTTATCATTCATTTGTTATGGAATTATGAGGGGTTAATAAAGCTTATTAGAAAATTCAACACATGATTTGTGTAAGAATTATTGGGCAAGCCCTGAACATTGAGCGTTAGGCTAGTTTAAGGTGCACAGTCGAGCACAAACCTCATGGAACTAAAGCCCCGCGCGTAAGCCTCGGGCGTTTTGATAGTACCCTGCCTGAGCGAGAGCTAAACAGATCCCGGAAAAGCCTTTGAAAACAGTATAATGCATACGGAAGCGGAAGTAGGAAGGGAATATTAATTATTTATAATTGCTTTATTTTAGTAATTAAATTTTTAACTTTTTAGTTATTCTTGTGAATAATTTTGTCATTAAGGAACACTTGACTAGAAAATGAACAGTTACTTTAATAAAAAGCAGATCATAAATATTGCTAATTATATTCTCTAAGCTTTTTAAATTTTCATAAAACATTTACAGCTCATTCAACAAATTTACATATAAGCTTCATAAGACATATTGTAACAAGGAAAGGTTGAAGAAAATTTTAATTATTGGTGTCCAATTTTTTCAAATGTTTGGTGTATGCATGAAAATGACTCCAAATTTATGGCCATCTTTGTATTATTGTTGTACCTTCATCTCCAAATATTCCAATTTAGATCCTTTTGCCATAACCATCCTAAATAGATAATCTAGAGTGGACAATCATATCCACAAGACGTGGAAAAATAATCCACATATGATACACGCATTTGCAAATGAAAATGGGTAAAGATAAACAATTCACATTCAAACAATTATTTGCGTGGGTCCGCTGTTTTCAGGTGGATGTCCACTGCAGTCTCTTAGAACTAAACTTTTTTTTTTAGTTGCTTTTTATATACGAATTTAGATTTTAAAGTCGGTAGATTGGAGGAGAGATTAATATTGTGTTTAATATCAAAATGCAATTAACATCTCTAAATTTTTTAAAATATATGAAGAATGTTCCGGACAGAAGGTGAACTTGGATAAATCAGCGATAATTTTTAATAAAAATACTCTTGAAATTGATAAAGATGGTATTATTGCAAAACTAGGCCAGCTACAAAAGAATAGCTTAGGCTTTTATCTGGGTTTACCCGCAATAGTTGGAAGATTTAGGAAGAAAATGCTGGAATTTATTAAGGATAGAGTGAGGACAAAAATTAAGGGTTGGAAAAATAATTTTCTAAGTCCACTCGGAAAAGAGGTGATGCTTAAATCTGTCTTATCCGCGATTCTGACTTATGCTTTATCTTGCTTTCAATTTCCGGATAGCCTATGCAAAGAGATTACTACTATTTTTTCTGATTTCTGGTGGAGGCGAAATGAGGACAGGAGGAAAATGTATTTTAGAAAATGGGAGAATCTTTGATTAGCAAAATCAAAAGATGGTATTGGCTTTAGAGATTTAAAATCTTTTAACCAAGCATTGTTAGTTAAACTTGCTTGGAGAATTTTAACTCAACAAGACTCATTACTCTTTAAAATTCTCAAAAGTAAGTTTTTTCAAAATAATTCTTTCCTTAAAGCTACTATTTCATCATCTAGTTCTTGAATTTGGAAAAGTATTCTTTGGGGAAGAGATCTATTGCAAAAAGGGATTCGATGGAGGGTAGGAACATGTGAAAATATTAATGTACGGATTGATCCATGGATTTCTAATTCTAGTGGATTTAGACCGCAGCAACATTATCAAATGCAAGTGAATAAAGAGTTTCAAGTTAATGCCTTTTGTTGATACCTAATTTTTTTTAAAGTATTTTTATACCCAAAATACTTTCAAAATAGCATATTTATGCATACATAAGCACACCCAAGAGTTTTGGCATTTTTATAGATTTTTAAACCAATTTATTGCCTATTTTAATATAACCAAATCCAATAATTATTCCTAAAATTATTATATTTGGTGAATAATTTATTTTATTCTCACATTTATACCAAAATATAATTAAGGTAATTTTTGCATATTTTACAAATTCATTTGGTATTTTTAAAGCTAAATTGCATATAATTATAATTATAGTCTACCTTGTGATTTATAGCATTTTATGTTTGTAAAATTAATCCCGGCACTTTTAAATTAATATTTATATAATATTCATTTATCCAGTACTCTTAATTTGCTTTTAAAATTTGTATTACTATTTTATAAAAAATTAAAAGGGAAAATTGGCTATTTACGATTTGGCCTCAATTGCATTTCAATTATAGCCAATTTGGAAATCCCATTCAGCCCCAATTTCAAATCCCAAATTACCCAGCCCAATTGCAATTTAACCCGACCCCTGACCCACTTATCCGATCCGCCCGGTTCCCCATTCAATCTAGGTCGTTGATCTAAATGATCAACGACCACGTTTCATCCTTTCCTTTTTAATTCACCAACCTCACCCTAACCCTAGCCATTTCTCACCAAACGCCGCCCTTGAATTCCTCTTCTCTCTCAACTCTCTCTGAAGCCCTCATGAACCCTAGCCGCCGCCCTTCAATCCCACCCTAATTCATGGCCTCCCATGGCCATCGAAGATATGTAATGGCCTCTCATGGCTCCTGGGTGTTTGCTTCTGTGGTTTCACGGCTAAATCTCAAAGGAAGTTGGTCCAGTCGTTGCCTGACTTCCATTCATGACCTTTTTTCGGTCGTCCCTGACTTTTCTCCGGCCAGCCATGGCCGTTCGAGTCAGATCCTTGACGTTCCTGGTTAGATCGTTAATTTTCAAGGCCTTTCTCACCTTTCTGGGTTCTTCGAAACCCTAATCTTTGGGATTTTTGACTTTTCTTTCAGATCTGCTTTAGATTTGTACTTGCCATGAGCGTTTAAGTGTTTTCTCGAAAGTTCTTCAACTTTTCTTGCAAAAACGACCCATCATTAGGGTTTTCCTTTAAGTTTTTCAAAGATCTCTGATTTTAACATGTTTATGATTTGGCTATGATTTGCTCATGATTCTTCTTCTATCTATTCAGCATGTTAAAAAACCCTAGTTCCTTTTAGTTTATCAGAGTTCTGAAATTTGTTTGTTTAAATGTGCATTTGTTCTTTATTGCTGATTCTCTCTTCCTCGTTTAATTTGTTTAAATTTGAGTTCTTACCATCTTGCAAAACCCAGTTACTGTTAAAGCCCTAAATTTTTAGGAGTTTTCTCACTTATTACTACTCTGAGACCTTTACTTGCTTCTATGTTCTTCTTCACTGTTGGTTCTATGTGACTACTTGACCTACTTGACTACCGTGCTTCGAATATTTTCTTGCTGCTGAATGCTAGATTGCCCCTACTGCTACTGTATGTTTGTGTTGCTTCTTTTCATCAACATGTTTAACTCTGCATGCTTGTCCATCCCCTACTATTTATATGGTGAAGTGCAGAATCATGTTCCCTTTCTTGATTGATCTTGATTTCCTCAATATTCCGACTAATTGTAAAAGGTTTTCTTACGAGCCCTAATTTTTACTCATCTGTTTAAAATTAATTGATTTATTTCCTTTACTGTGATGTTTTACCTTGCTGAATCCTTTCCCAAAATAAGCCTATTTCGTACTTAGACTTGATTGTTTACTTCAGGCTTTTACTACACTTTTATGGTAATAATCAATCTGCCCCCAAACTAATTTTCTTTCCTTAATTAGGCCTACTGATACCCGTTAAGCAGTGTTTTCTTAATTAAAGGGGAATCACTTGGGTTAATTGATTCTGAATAGTGATTGTTTCCATGTTTATGTTTAAATTTTACTTATTACTTTATTTCTCACTCGTTTTCAAAAACTATAAATACCCTACTCTCTTTTCTTTGAACAGACACGAACAACTTGAGTTCAAAAAATCACTCTTACACTTAAAAACTCTCTTTCTTTACTGCTATTTGTGTTGTTGCTTTGGGCTAGCTGGCTGAAAGCCAAGGCTAGACTATTGGACTCTTGTTTGCTCTACTTTTCTGCACTTTGCTTCTCTACTGGTATGTCCTAGTTAATTTACAAGCTTCAACAACAACATGTTTTTCTTCAATTACTCTAGTTTGTCATTCCTGTCTACTTCTATTCATGTTCCTTCAGTCAATATATATTTCTAGCATGTTGTAATATGTTCCCTCTCCCTTGTAATGTAATGTTTATCTATGTGTGCATTCTGTCAGTCGTGTGTTATTTATTTGCTACCTTATGAATCCCGGAACCCTCATATCCCCCTTATATGCTTTAATTTATGGTTCAGAAACATGGCAATATTTGAAGTTATTGTACATGGATATGAACTGGACCCTTTGGGCCCTATAGAATTCACTCTTAATTTCTGCATCTCCAAACATAGATATCCCGCATATAGGATTAACTTCTAATTGTTCTGCAAATTCATATAAAAACTGTCTTTAGACTACTGCATTCTGCATATATAAGCATAATTGGGCAAACAACTCGTAGGTTTAACAATAAAAGCTGCATATAGATACCATGTTCATAGGACCTTTTATTAATGTCTAAAAAGGTGTCCAAATCAGTAAGCGTATAGAAAGCATGCCTATAGGAAATCTCGAATCTGAATCATGGTAATATTAACTGCTGAACTCGTAATGTTATGTTAAAGTTGGTAACCTTTTTTTTTCTTTCAGTTTTGCTCTTTTCTAAAATCAGTAGATATCATACCTAGTTCTAACCAACATTTAGACAAAGAGATTAAATAATCAATCAGATCGGTTTTAGTCAACTGCATTCGAGTGAGCCTAATGTAGACTTTTCATCTAAAAATATGCGTTGAACCAGTCCTCTCGTCGCTTTATTTAATTAAGACCAAATCAGTACGTGTAAGACATGCTAAACTCTATGACTTTTTGCTGATTTATGGAGGCATATTTGAGCCCTGTCTGCTTGTCTGTTTCCCTTCTATTTGCATTACGTGATTTGATTTACGCCTTAGCATTTTGTCCTTTGAAAACTTTTAAAAGCCCCAAACCCCCTTCCCTTTAGGATTAGTAGTCCATTTGCCTCCAGGACTGATAGGATCGGGACGGGTAATAGCATGCAATAAGTAACGATACTATTCCGCGCTTTAATACCTTAACGGGGCGGGAAGGGTAGACATGGAGATGATGATCACACGATAACACTATGCGTACAATTGGTTACCGGTGTTGTGTGAATGATCCATGTGATATATAAACCTAATACCCCCTCCCTCTTTATTAGTTCGTTATTCCTTTTTTTAGAATTTTAAAAGCTGTTCAGTTTTCAACTTCTCTTCTTTTACTTCAACTCTTTGCACCTATCACAAAAATTCTCTTTTAATCGTCTGAATATTAGTATTGTTTCTCCCTGAACTTCTGCTTTCTTTTACTTCTTACCTGCATCAATTATTTGACCCCTTCCCCTTTACTTGCATATCTTTTCTTTAATTATAAAACTACTTTCTTCCAAATTTCAGCACTTTTGAACCCTTTTTTTTGCGACCATTATGTGAAAGTTTCCTCGTATTTGCAATGCTTGCTTGTCTACTTGTTTGTTTGTATTTAAAGTCACAATTGTAGCATGGCCGGGAACCACACTAGTGGATCTTGAGGGGTGACTAACACCTTCCCCTCGATATAATTTCTATCCCTTACCCAAACTCTGATTTTTCATCTCAAATTCTTTCTTAAAGTGTCCTAATGCACTATAATCATTAGGTGGCGACTCTCCAAATCCAAAACCCAATTCCCAAACGGAAATAGAGTTATCTTTCCAAATGTCGTAAACCCAATTTCTCGCTCTTTGGAGGGAGGGAAAAAGGGGGCATCGACACCCTTATTATTGATCAACAGACACATACTTGAAAGTTGCACGATCTTCCAAATTTATTTTATATTGATGTTATTTATGCAATTTTATCTGTCCCATATCTACTAAGGGTTCTTTGGATAGAATTATTTGGCATCACTCTAAATCAGGTAATTATGAGGTTGAATCAGGTTATCATTTAGCTAAAGAAATTGCAAGATGTAGGGATGTTAACAATGATAGACCACAATCTAGTCATCACTCTTTTTCAAAAGCTTTTTGTGAGATCTTATGGTCTCTGAACATTAAGAACAAATATAAACATTTTATTAGGAAATGTATCCTGAATGTGCTACATGTTAATCGTATTATTTCTAAACATTTCAGTCATGTATGTGAAGTATGTAAGGTTCGTGGTTTAGAAATGAAACTATTGATCATATTCTCTTTAGATGTTGTCGCGCCCCCTCTTTCTAAAGGTAAAATCGGGTTTATGACATTTGGAAGGACAATTCGTTCCCTTTTGGAAATTGGGTTTTGGAGTTTGAAGAGTCGCCACCTAATGATTAAGTGCATTAGGTCACTAAGAAGGGTTTGAGTTTGAAGAACCAGAGTTTGGGTAAGAGCTAGAAATTATCTCGAGGGGAAGGTGTTAGGCACCCCTCAAGATCCACTAGTGTGGTTCCCAGCCATATTATAATTGTGACTTCACATAATCAAGTAAGCAATTAAGGGCTCAAATAGGAGGGATTCACATACAACATTGCAAATAAGTTGAAACTTGAGGAAAAGTAAAGAGGGCAGAAATTTATGAAAAGATTTAAACAATTCTAAAGAAGTAGACGAAAGCAAGTAAAAGGGAGGGTGAGTCCTAGGTTTATGATTAATATGGATCACGCCAACGCAATACCCAGTAATCAATCCTCAAAAGAGGGGCTACATGAGGTATTATCGCACCGGTCATCATATCCATATATACCCTTCCCACCCCCGTTAAGGTATTAAAGCACAGAACAATATCGTTACTTATTGCATGCTATTACCCGTCCCAATCCTATCAGTCCCGGAGGCATTTGAGACTACTAATCCTAAAGGGGAGGGAGTTGGGCCTTTCAGAGTTTTAAAAAAGATAAAAGTCTAGGCAACAAGCAAAAATACATAAACAGTTAGGGGAAACCAAATAGCAATTAAGGCTCAAACAAGCCTCCACACTTAAAGAGCAAATATAGCATGACTTCAAATACTGGTTTGGTCTGAATTAAATAAAGCGTAGGATAGGCTGATTCATCACATATTTCTCAGATGAGGAGTCCGAATTAGCCTTGTATGGATGTAGTTTTATTAAAATTGATGCAATTAATTACCTAATACTTTGCCTAAGTGATACCTATAGGCATGACATCTAACATAGCATATTGATTTAAAGGAAAATGTTGCTGGTTTTATAAAAAGAAAGATCTATAGACTTTAAACGATCTTATGACTAATTTTAGATTCATAGATGAAATAGACGAAGCTGATTTAATTGATTTACTCCTATAGGCATGATTTCTAATCGTCATTGGTTTAAAACAATTACATAAATGCAAGAGTCCTATAGGCATGGTATCTAAAAAGTAGTTGATTATTATTAAACCTATAAAGGTTTGCATAATAACATGTATATGTAGAAGTGCACAAACCTAAGATCAGGATTTCTATATGCAGAACTTATAGGCATAATTTCTAAGATGTAGAAGTGCAGAATTTATAGGCATGAGTTCTAAAATGCAACAATGCAGAAATGCAGAAAACTTATAGGCATGAGTCCTCAAATGCAAAATGCAGAAATTACGGGCATGAGTTCTAAAATGCAGTAATGCAAAAAACTTATAGGCATGAGTTCTAAAATCCAAAATGCAGAAATTATAAATGAACCTATAGGCAAGTTTTCTACCCTTTGCATGCATTCATCCCCATCCCTTTCCACTAGCCGTCTCCAATAGTTATTACAAATTATTACAGACCCAAATGAATCAGAAAAGAAAAGTAAAAATTATATCAGAAGTTCCAACTACATCCAAACAACCTAATTCAGACTCAAAGTCCAACAATATGAGATAAACCAACTTCCAGAATCAGATTTCCAAAAGCCTTTCTCATATTTGGGGCGTGGCAAAGTTCCCAAGAGTCTTAAAGGGCTCCGAGCAGTGCTTACACCCCAAACCATTGCAAAATTAATATTAAAGTACAGTATGAAAATACCAGCCCTCAGATGTCCAAGTTCAGAGGGAATTCAAGGTCCCAAAGCAAGGCTCATAAGAGGGGGGCAGAACTTAAGAATCTGAGAATAAGTGTAAGTGGATAGAAGGGGAATTAGGGAGAGCCATGGAAGGCTGGTGGTTATGCCCAACAATTGGGAATGCTAGCACACCCCTGACCAGCCTGTTAGCCAAACATTAGGAGTTAGGATCCATTGTGGATCAGGTTATGGCCTGGTTAGTAATTAGGATACTGCCAGTCCAAGAACCTTAACTCAAACATATAGAAGGGGATAGGGGTAGGGATTCACAATAGAAATAGATAAAATGAAGAACATAATTAGCATAGATCATTGAACATGAGCAGTAAAGCAAACAAGAGTGCTGAGACTGTAAAGTAAACACATAGGGATGAGGCAGAAAACTAAATGAAAAATATACTGGTTTCAAAGGAAAACAAGTAAGAAAACAGTAGTATTGAGAGAGCCAAGTTGCAAACAAAGTGATTCCGAAAGAAACCAGAGTGTTGAATTCAAAAATAGTATTGCAAGTGTACAAGTACTGAATTGGAAGACTAGTAGTGAAGGTGAAATAGTAAGATGTGCGTTGAAGTTCTAAGGTATTGAAATCGAAGTGTGGATGTGAAAGTATTGAATTAGAAGTGTAGATGTACCGTCCGGTCTCCTAAAGTGTAGAAGTGCAATCCCTCAGACGGCTTAGAGTTGCAGAGAAAACCCTAGAATGAGAAAGGTCTTGAGGAAAGTCAGATCCTGAGTCGAAGAGACTCATATTGTTTGAACACGCCAGAATAATGGCCAGAGAGGTCGTAGATCTACAGATCTAAGAAAGATCTAAAGATAGCCATTGAGGTCGGGCTCCAGAATCTCGAGCAGCTTAGATTTAACGGTAAGAGATGCTGAGCATAAGTCATCCATGGCCTGGAACGCCATGGATTTCGGTGGAATCGTGGTAGAATTAGGCGGGAATCGATTAGGGTTTCGGAGAGCCTAGAGAGGGTTTGAGAGACAAAGAGAGTTCAAAGGCGACATCCCTGATAGAATGAATTAGGTTTAGGGGGTATGAAAATTAAAAAGGAATGGGGGAATCTCGGCCGTTGATCAAAATGATCAACGACCTGGATTAAAGGGGAGCGGGGTGGATTTTAAATCGGGTCGTGGGTTGGGTTATAATTGGAATTGGGTTGGTTTTAATTTGGGGCGGAATTCGGGGTCAAATTGAGGCTAGAATTGAAAGGAAATGAGGCTGTAATTGAAATAGAAATAGGCTAGATGTTAAATAGCCAATTTTTCACTTTTCATTTTATAAAAATAGTAATAATGAGTTTAAAAATAAATTAAAAGCACTGAACTAATTAATAATACATAAATATTAATCCAAAAATACTAAAAATAATTTTATAATTGTAAAATACTGTTAATCGTAAAATAGGCTATAATTGTAATTATATGCAATTTAGCTTTAAAAATACCAAATAAATTTGTAAAAATATACAAAAAATCACCTAAATTATATTTTGGTGTAAATATAAAAATAAAAATAAATTATTCACCAAAATGATTATCTTGGGAACAATTATTGGACTTTGCACTACTAGAAATAGACAATAAATTGATTTTAAAAATCTTCAAAAATTAGAAAAAAAATACCAAAACTCTTGGGCATGCTTATATATGCATGTAAATGCTATTTTGAAAGTATTTTTTTAATGTAAAAATACATAAAGAAAAATTGGGTATCAACAATTGCCCCTCTTTACCCGGGAAAGATGAAAGAGTTGTCGGGTAAAGATATGATGGCCCATTTTGGCTGAATGAAATGATTTGAAGAATTTTGACCGAGCTCTGGCTCCTGAGCTGTCTACATATCCTTGGTCTTATAGGAATCAAGCCATATGTAGTTCAGAATCCATTGGCGGGATATGCCGATGGAGATTTTCGAAAAGCGGACGCGATGTTCAAGTTGAGAAGGACAGTCAGAGTCTGATAGGCTGCGGGAACTGGAGCAGGATTGCTCCTGCCGAGATGGCCGTTGCTAGTCGGTGTACCTGCAAATGAATAATACCAGCATATATTGTGCGTAAATTTAAACGTGATGCAAGTTCCTATTGGACCATGAACGCTGTCTTTGGACGGTTAGGATGACGTCCTCGGACCATGATGTCCTGGGCCATGAAGCGTATAATAGAGGATTCGCAGGCTATGAAATGATTTTCTCGGGCTATGAGGATGATACCTCCGAACTATGATGCCTTTGAGTAATGATATGCAAAAGATTAAAAATGGGTCCTCAGGCCATGACATGGCGTTCTCGGGCTATGAAAATGGTGCCTCCGAACAATGATGTCTTTGGATAATTTGGCGATCTTTCAGCCCATGAAATGCAGAAGGTGGTGATCTTTCAGCCGATGTAAGAAGTAAATGACAGAGTGGCGGTATTTCAGCCATGCAAGATGGATAAAGTGGCAATATTCTAGCCATGCGAGAAAGAATCAAGTGGCGATGTTTCAGCCAGCAGATGTAAATAAAATTGGCGATATTTCAGTCGATGCAAGATTTAAATAAAGGTGGCGATATTTCAACCATGCAGATGTAAATAAAAGTGGCAATATTTCAGCCGATGCAGGATTTAGATAAAGGTGGCGATATTTCATCCATGCAGATGGAGGTAGAGCTTAACCTCAGAAGGCAGAAAGGTAAACTTATACAATGCAGAGAAATGCAGATGGAGGTAGAGCTTAACCTCGGAAGGCAGAAAGGTAGCCTTATGCAATGCAGAGAAATGCAGTATGGAGGTAGAGATTAACCTCGGAAGACAGAAAGGTAGCCTTATGCAATGCAAGAAATGCAGATGGAGACAGAGCTTAGTCTCAGAAGGCAGAAAGGTAGCCTTCTGCGATGCATAAAAATGCAGATGGAGGTATAGCTTAACCTCAGAAGGTAGAAAGGTAGCCTTATGCAATGCAAGAAATGCATATGGAGACAGAGCTTAGTCTCGGAAGGCAAAAAGGTAGCCTTATGCGATGTAGAAAATTAAGGCGAATAGTAATGAAATCTCTTAGCTGATAGATAATAGCAGATATCTTATTGTTGTATTGTGGCTGCTGGGGATGTCGCGTACAGATAGCAATTGTAAATAGGTGATGATTCTGAGAGTTGTATTCCTGAAAATGTATGAGTGTGTAATCGTATCTGATGATTTTATGTCTCGGCTGCCAGGATCCAAAGAAAAATTATGAGTTTTGTAAAGGGGGAAAGGTTAGCTCGTCTTCCCGTAGACTTCACTTGTCCTGCTCGGCTCTTGTTTTCATTGGGGTAGCATCGCTAAACAAAGCAATTTTGATAGTAGTCATGTATGATTTAGTTAAAAAATGTAACGTAAATACATAATTAAAAATAATTTTCTTTAGATGAACCGATGATTACGACGCTGTTCAAGACATTGCTACCTCTCTCGATCCGAAATTTTGAGGGTCCTCCTCAAAATTCTGCCCCAATTTACTGGGTTGGTGCTTCTGACGGCTGCGTGTGATGAATGGCTAAAAATTACTTCGGAATTTTGAGGGTCCTCCTCAAAATTCTGCCCTAGTTTCACATATCGGGCGAAATGAAAATTTTATTGAATTGTGACCGAACCCATAGGACTGCCTACGTATCCCCTCTTAAACGGGAATCAGGTCAGGCATAGTTCAAATTACATAAGGAAATCATAAATGGTTACACATATTAATGCTGGACTGCATCTAAATTTATTGGCTTTGGCCAAACTTCTCCGTCCATTTCCGCAAGTATAAGGGCTCCTCCGGTTAGAACCCGATGAACCATATACGGACCTTGCCAGTTGGGAGAGAATTTCCCTTTGGCTTCATCTTGATGCGGGAATATTTTCTTCAATACCAGCTGCCCCGATGTAAATTGTCTTGGCTTGACTCTTTTGTTGAAGGCTCTGGACATTCTGCTCTGATAAAGTTGACATGGCAAACCGCATTCATTCTTTTTCCATCTATAAAAGCTAACTGCTCGTAGCGACTTTTTACCCATTCTGCATCGTCGAGTTCTGCTTCCTGTATGATCCTCAGAGAGGGAATTTCTACTTCGGCAGTAATGACTACCTCTGTACCATAAACCAACATATAGGGCATTGCTCCGGTTGATGTGCGAACTATGGTACGGTATCCTAATAAAGCAAATGATAACTTCTCATGCCACTGCTTATGCTTTTCTATCATTTTCCTCAGTATCTTCTTGATATTCTTGTTGGCCGCTTCTACAGCTCCATTCATCTAAGGTCTGTAGGCTGTAGAATTCTTGTGTTTGATCTTGAATGCTTCACACATTTCTTTCATCAGGTCACTGTTGAGATTGGAACCATTATCAGTAATGATTGACTCTGGAATGCCGAACCAACAAACGATACGGTCACGGACAAAGTCTTCCACAACTTTCTTAGTCACTGCCTTGTATGATGCTACTTCAACCCATTTGGTGAAATAATCAATTGCCACTAGAATGAACCTGTGTCCGATTGATGCGGCAGACTCGATAGGTCCGATAACATCCATTCCCAAGCGGCAGACGGCCATGGCGAACTTGTTGCATTAAGCTCATTAGGAGGCACCTTTATCACGTCTGCATGTATCTGACAACGATGGCACTTTCAGACATACTGGATGCAGTCCATTTTCATAGTTATCCAAAAATAACCAGCTCGAGTATTTTCTTGGCTAAAACAAAACCATTCATATGTGGGCCGCAAGTCCCTGCATGAATTTCCTCCAATAGCCTGGATGCTTCCTTTGCTTCAACACACCTTAACAACCCCAAATCTGGAGTCCTTCTATACAGGATTCCTCCACTGTCAAAGAAATTGTTGGATAACCTTCGAAGTGTGCACTTCTGAGTAGGGTTTGCAAGTTCTGGATATTCTCCTGTACCCAAATATTCCTTGATATCGTGAAACTAGGGTTTCCCATCCGCTTCTTCCTCGACATGAGCATAGTAAGCTGGTTGATCATAAATCTTTACCGAGATAGGATCAATGAAATTCTTATCTGAATGCTGAATCATAGATGATAGGGTAGCCAATGCATTGACAAACTCATTCTGAACTTTGGGGACATGCTGAAACTCTGTCTTTGTGAATCTCTTTCTCAACTCATGTATATGATGCAGATAAGGGAGGATCTTGGAATTCTTGGTTGACCATTATTCTCGGACCTAATGTATAAGTAGGTCCAAATCTCCGATCACTAGCAATTCTTGAATGTTCATGTCAATGGCCAGCTTGAGCCCTAAGATGCAGGCTTTGTAATCGGCCATGTTCGTGCATGGGAATCTGAGCTTCGCAGACACCGGATAATGCTGACCGATTTCTGATACTAGGACTGCTCCTATTCCAACTCCTTTGAAGTTTGCTTCTCTATCGAAAAACATTTTCCAGCCGTCATAGGACTCTTCAATGTCTTCTCCTATGAAAGATACCTCTTCGTCAGGAAAATACGTCTTTAGAGGCTCGTATTCTCCATCCACGAGATTTTCAGCAAGATGATCTGCCAGTGCTTGTCCTTTGACTGCCTTCTGAGTCACATGAACAATGTCGAATTCACTCAGCAGGATTTGGCACTTGGCTAGCTTACCAGTGGGCATGGACTTCTGAAAGATATACTTCAGCAGATCCATCCTCGACATGAGATAAGTGGTATAGGCACAGAAATAATGCCTCAACTTATGAGTTTCCCAAGTCAGAGCACAACACGTGCGCTCTAATAGAGAATATCGGGCCTCGTACGGGGTGAACTTCTTACTGAGATAGTAGATGGCCTGCTCCTTTCTCCCTATTTCGTCATGTTGTCCTAGAACACAACCGAATGCTCCATCCAATACCGCAAGGTAGAGAAATAGAGGTCTACCTGGTTTGGGCAAAACCAAAACTGGCGGTGTTGACAGGTATTCCTTGATTCTATCGAAGTCTTTCTGACAGTCATCAGTCCATTTGGTAGTGGCGTCTCTCTTTAACACCTTAAAGAGTGGCTCACAAATGACAGTGGACTGAGCTATGAACCGGCTGATGTAGTTGAGTCTCCCCAGGAAACTCATCACGTCCTTCTTGTTCCTCGCGGTGGAAACTCTTAAATGGATTTGACCTTTGAGGGATTCGGCTCTATCACTCGGCAACTTACAATGAAACCAAGTAGTCTTCCGGCAGGAACCCCGAATGCACATTTGGCGGGATTCAATTTTAGGTTGTACCTTCTCAGTCTGTTGAAGAAGTTCCTCAAATCTTCCATGTGGTCAGTGGATTTCTTAGACTTGATGATGGCATCGTCTACATACACCTCGATCTCTTTGTGTATCATGTCATGGAAGATAGTAGTCGTGGCCCTCATGTATTTGGTCCCAGCATTCTTTAACCCAAACAGCATCATCTTGTAACAATACATCTCCCACGGTGTAATGAAAGCAGTTTTCTCCTCGTCTTCCTTATCCATCCATATCTGATGATACCCAGCAAAACAATCGACGAATGACTGCAGTTCATGCTTGGCGCAGTTGTCAATTAGAATGTTTATGTTTGGCAAGGGGAAGTCATCTTTCGGACTGGCCCGGTTAAGATCCAGGTAGTCGACACATACTCTAACCTTCCCGTCCTTCTTCGGTACTGGCACAATATTGGCTAACCATGTTGGATACTCTACTACCCTGAGAATCTTGGCTTTGACTTGCTTGGTGACTTCTTCCTTGATTTTCAAACTCATGTCAGGTTTGAACTTCCTAAGCTTCTACTTTACTCGGGGACATGCAGGATCGATTGTCAGTTTGTGAGCCACAATAGATGTACTGAGACCGTCATATCATCATACGACCAGGCGAATATAGCATTATATTCCCTTAGAAATTCCATGTACGCTTTCTTTTCTGATGGTGACAAATGAACACTGATGCACATTTCTTTGACATTCTTTGTGTCTCCCAAGTTAACAACCTCAGTCTCGTCCAGATTAGACTTAGGTCTATTCTCAAAATCCTCAATCTCTTTAACAACCTTTTCTGATATATTATCTTCTTCTGAGTCTATATCCGTTTGTTGCGTTGTCTCGTTGCAAGTCACAATCATCGGTTCATCAAGACAAGTAATAGTATTGCTGTGTAAATAAATAAAGTAAATGATAAAAGGTAATAAGAGCGAGATTTATAAGAAACTGAAATGCTTTGACATATTTCATAATTGTTTTGAACATTGGAGCTCTTATTTCGAAATTAAAATGCGTAAAGAAAGTCAACTAGCAAAAAATAAAAATGATGCATGGTGCTTTGTTCAACCTTGCTACCCCGAAGCTTTTCGGGGACTGGCGGTTCTGATGGACCAATTCTTGAGGCGTGCTTCTCGTCTTACAGCTTGTATGGAAGGGCCTTCCTCCCCCTCCTCCTCGAAAATGATACAACAGTCCATATTATCATCTTCCAAAAACAAATTCCTCATTACAGCTAGTGCTTCCTCTTCTTCCGACAAATATATGACATCGGCTGGCTGGAAAGTCTGCTCTAGGCGAGGTATTGGATGCTCCAGCGGGTAGTAGGGACTGCGCCATGGTGGCGACCAGTGGTTGAACTCTTCCCAAGTGTATTCATATCCCAAACTAAAAGTGGTACCATGTTTTTTTAGCGTGATAGGTTTGGCGATTCCTTGGAGGTTCTTACTGAGTCCCTTGCCAGGTTCGTATCCATACCAATTCAATATACTTTTAATTTTGTTATCCCACCATTTATCTTTCTCCACAACGTTGACTCGCTCGATATGATGGTAGGTGTCTCCGCCTATCTTCCTTCTTCCTTCTTCCTTCGATTGTTGGTATGGTCTGGCGGCTGTATATGGGATTGCTACCATCGCCATGAATAATCACCTCTTGGTGATTCCACTCAAACTTCACTGCCTGATGCAGGGTTGATGCTACATCTCCAGCGGTATGAATCCATGGCTATCCCAATAGCAAGTTGTAAGTGCCGGGATGTCTATTACTTGAAAATCAACATCAAACCAAGTTGGTCCCATTCGCAGACACAAACTGATTTCCCTGATAGTGGACCTTTGGGAACCATCGAAAGCTTTGACATTGATGGCTCCATCCTTGATCTCATGTAGGCTCTTTCCCAATGTTCTGAGAGTTACCAATGGGCAAATATTGAGGCTGGACCCTCCGTCAATCAGAATTCTGGTGATGAAATAATCCTCGTACTGTACAGTGATGTTCAATGCTTTGTTGTGGCTTAGCCCTTCTGGCGGCATCTCATCTTCGTGGAAAGTGATTTTATGACTCTCCAATACTTGCCCTACCATGTTTGCCATTTCTCCTCCAGTTATGTTGCTGAGTACATATGCCTCACTCAGTATCTTTATCAAGGCATTCTTATGTGCATCGGAGCTTTGCAGCAGAGCTAGGATAGAGATCTGTGCCGATGTTTTATTCAGTTGATCAATGATCGAGTACTCCTTTGCTTGTATCTTTCTCTAGAGATCATCAGGTCCAGTTTTAATAGGCCGTCCAGGGGCCTGCTTACTTGATTCAGCTAAATGTTCCGGGGTATAAACCCTGACGGTTCTTGTCATACCCTGCACCGCAACTGCTTTTCTGGTTTTGGATTTTTCTTTTCTCCTTGCCTCGGCTGTGTAATCCCAAGGGATGACCTTTGTACGAAATGGTGCCATGGTTGACATTTCCATTGGAATGGGTACCCTTGCTTTGGGAGGTAACACAGCAACTTCAAATGGCGCAGATGCCTTTGGGGACCCAAACTCGACCTCAATTGGTCTTGGCATCTTTGCAGAAGATAGTGTTTCAAGATCAAGTGGTATGGACATGTTCACTTCAGCGTCTTTAGAAGGCTGGATCTGGACTACAATTGGATTAAGTGTGACCGTTGGTTTCTTTGGCTTGTCACCTTTAGCGATCAATCCAATCGATCCTTTGGGGTCCCAATCACCTTCTATCTCAATCATGTGAATGCCTCTGCCTTTGTGGTCAAGTAGAGGGTTGTTACGAACATTAGGAGCAGGCTCCTTTTCCATGATGATCTTGTTGTCAATTAAAGATTGGATCTTATTCTTTAGAGAGCGGCACTCGTCAATAGTATGCCCTTTCATGCCGGAATGGTATGCATAGGTTTTGTTCGGGTTGATCCATTGGGAAGGATTTTATGGATTTATGGTAGGGATAAGGGTGACGTAACCATCATCTTTGAGCCTTTCATACAGCTGGTCGATAGGTTCGGCAATGGCGGTGTATTGTTTGGGAGGTCTGCGATCGAAGTTTGGTCAGGGTCTAGGGAAGTTTTGGCGAGGTGATTTATAGTGAGCTTGTTAGGTGTTGTAGTCTTGGTAAACGTGTGTGGGGTTGGGAGTATTTGGGTGAAGGAGGTTGATATGCGGGAGGTGGAGATGATTGGTAAGTAGGTGGTGGAGCTTGGTAAGAGGGCAAATGTGCTTGATAATTTGAGGTTGGTTGATATGTAGGAGGGGGTATTGGGTAGGTTTGGTATTTTATTGGGGATTTTATTCTCTGTGCAACCATCACGACATCCACATCCCTTTTCTTGGATGTGCCACCGGACTGTAGAGCCTTGTTAGTAGCATGTAATGCTTCAAAGTTAGTGACTATACCACTTTTGATACCTTCCTCGATCCTCTCCCCTAGCTTGATGATGTCGGAAAATTTCTAGCCTTCAATCAACATCAACCTTTTGTAGTACTGTGGGTCTTAGGCCCAGACGAAAAACCTGTTCATTTGTTCTTCTTCTAAAGCCGCCCTGACCTTAGCGGCTTCTGATCTTCAACGAGTAACATACTCGCGGAATGTCTCCGTGGGTTTCTTTTTCAAGTTATGGATATAGAACACATCTGGTGCATTCTCCATGTTGAATCTGAACCTGCCCATGAAATCAAACACCATACTTACCCAATTCGACCACTTCTTCGGGTCTTGGCTAATGTAACAAGATAGAGCATCCCCTTTCAGACTCCTCATAAAGATCTTCATACAAACCTTTTCATCCTTTCCTACTCCGACCAGTTTGTCGCAGTATGTCCTTAAATGAACTCTGGGATCCCCGGTGCCATCGAACATCTCAAACTTGGGAGGTTTGTACCCCTCGGGCAGTTCGACATCTGGTTGAATGCAAAGGTCTTTGTAATTCAGTCCCTCGATCCCCTTGCTTCCTTCAACACCCTGAACTCGGCTAGTCAGCTTCTTGAGTTCTGTGGCCAGATTCTTGATAAGAGAGTCTTTATCATTAGACTAAGGTGTGCTCGAGGCGGGATGAATAGGGTGTGGTATGGTTTCCACGTAGATGGGGGTATTGTGGTGATGATCACTTGTTGAGTTTAGTAGTTCAGGGATGAGCGATGGGGTGCTACTTGAAGTGTGGCATGTGTTGCAGTGGTGATGGGGAGTGGGTTGGTTTTGTAGTTTCGGGATGTTTTATGGTAGTGTGGGATTTTGAATGTTGGGGAAGTTGACATCTGGGGTAGTGAGGGAAAACGACAAGCTTTCCAAGTTTCGAACTTGGTCCAGTTCTTCCTGAAATTTCAATAACTTCTGTTCGAGCTGGGAGGCATTTTCCTTGGAAGCCTGAATACCCTGAGGAACCTCTACCCTTTCAACTGAATTCTCCTTTCTGATGTTGCCCAAATCTTCCATTTTTTCCTTGTTCTTGTTTCTGATAGGACACAGAGGAGGAGGAGGAGGACCCTTAGATCTTGTGGAGTAAGATGATGATGCCAGAGTGCACGAACTAACCTTTGGAGAGGGGAATAAAACAAAAGTAAAAACAAAACAAGGTAACAAGTTAGTGAGGATCATGAGGAGGAAAACATTGCAATATTTAAACACATAGTGCAAGAATATAATCGTATCCTAATTTGGGGAGCCTCGTTGTGCCTGAGGTAGGCCTAGAGACAAGTTAATTTGGAGAACTTATAATGCTAAATGCCTCATTTTATTGATAAAAATAAGATGAATCCAGAAATGACACTAAAATTGCGGAAAATAAAAATGTCACTAATGGCCATTAACCTTATTACATTTAAAGCAAAGAAAATACTCCTAACTACTTGGTCCCAGAAGGACCTTCCCCAGACTCGGCATCTTTAGCTCCATCGAACAGCTTCACCAGCTCACGTAGTCCCAACAGCAAATATGCTCTAGCCAAGTGTCCTCCTCCGTTTCCTTCAGTGTTCTGGTAGTTTTCAATCCTCTGGATGAACTTCCTTTCTAGCTCCACTAAACCCCGCGCCAAATACCCCAATCACTTGTTGGAGCGGACAACCATATCTTTCCATTCTTCAATTAGCTTTTGATGGGCTTCTTGAATTTCCTGGTGCTCACTTTCGCATTCCCGAATCCTCTTACACAATTGATTGTACTTAACTTGTACTTTAGCCTTTTTGTTGATGATTCTTTGACCTCGAACAAGCCCGTGTTTGTCGGGTCGGATTTCCAAAAGAGAAGGAAAATTCCCTAAATATTTACGGACGAGTGTCTGATCACTGGAGTGAAGGTCTTCCCACCAGCTTAGCAACCTTGGGTGGATGTTGGGTACCATGCCGAATCTGGGGACTTCGTGCCTCATTTTCTGCAAAACAAAGTGTTAGACCCTTACCCCTGCCGGACTAGACTATTTAAATATCAATAATTGGCATAGGCAGCATTTAGTTCTCCGAATAAATGCACAGACATGGTAATGTCCATTTGGGTTACAAGGAAACCCGGTGGACTTTGGACAAGGCTATCTTAAAGAGTCATTATGTGGACAACATAACCAACTCGGCTAGGTTTGACAGTGATGCATACACCCGAGTAAGGTTTCTATGGGGTATTAGACTGGTACCCTTAAGTGGACAACTCAAGAGGGAAAGGCACGGAACCGTCGTCTACACCGGTGATCGACTGGTTTTACCGCAAATATGCTTTTGCCAAATTTAGGGGGTGATAATATCGGAAGGGCGCAACCACTCATTATAAGTGGAATATGATGTTAAGGATGCAATTACAAGAATGAAATAAGTTGTCATGTATTTGCACATTCATAAAGTAATGATTACAATAATTGCTCATAATTACAACAATATTGAAGGGAAGCGATAAAGGAAAATGTTAAAAGAAAAGAAACAAAGAGCCAAGTCAGTTTCATAGAAGAAGAGATAAAGACATTAAGTAAAGGCAATAAAAAGCAATAAAGTCACAAATAACATGAAATGGTAAAAGCCAAAAGAAATCCCCAGCAGAGTCGCCATGCTATCGCGCGCCCTCTTTCTAAAGGTGAAATCGGGTTTATGACATTTGGGATGACAATTCGTTCCCTTTTGGGAATTGGGTTTTGGAGTTTGAAGAGTCGCCACCTAATGATTAAGTGCATTAGGACACTAAGAAGGGTTTGAGTTTGAAGAACCAGAGTTTGGGTAAGAGCTAGAAATTATCTCGAGGGGAAGGTGTTAGATACCCCTCAAGATCCACTAGTATGGTTCCCGACCAAGTTATAACTGTGACTTCACATAATCAAGTAAGCAACTAAGGGCTCAAATAGGAGGGATTCACATACAACATTGCAAATAAGATAAAACTTGAGGAAAAGTAAAGAGGGCAGAAATTTATGAAAAGATTTAAACAATTCTAAAGAAGTAGATGAAAGCAAGTAAAAGGGAGGAGGGTCCTAGGTTTATGATTAATATGGATCACGTCAATGCAATACCCAATAATCACTCCTCAAAAGAGGGGCTACATGAGGTATTATCGCATCGGTCATCATATCCATATCTACCCTTCCCACCCCCATTAAGGTGTTAAAGCGCGGAACAATATCGTTACTTATTGCATGCTATTACCCGTCCCAATCCTATCAGCCCCTGAGGCATTTGAGACTACTAATCCTAAAGGGGAGGGAGTTGGGGCCTTTCAGAGTTTTAAAAAGGATAAAAGTCTAGGCGACACGCAAAAACACATAAACAGTTAGGGGGAAAACAAATAGCAATTAAGGCTCAAACAAGCCTTCTCACTTAAAGAGCAAATATAGCATGACTTCAATTACTGGTTTGGTCTGAATTAAATAAAGCGTAGGATATGTTGATTCATCACATATTTCTCAGATGAGGAGTCCGAATTAGCCTTGTCTGGATGTAGTTTTATCAAAATTGATGCAATTAATTACCTAATAGTTTGCCTAAGTGAGACCTATAGGCATGACATCTAACAAAGCGTATTGCTTTGAAGGAAAATGTTGCTGGTTTTATAAACAGAAGGATCTACAGACTTTAAACGATCTTATGACTAATTTTAGATCCATAGATGAAATAGACGAAGCTGATTCAATTGATTTACTCCTATAAGAATGATTTCTAAGCGTCATTGGTTTAAAACAATTACATAAATGCAAGAGTACTATAGGCATGGTATCTAAAATGAAGTTGATTATTATTAAACCTATAATGGTTTGCCTAATAACATGTATATGCAGAAGTGCAGAAACCTAAGATCAGGATTTCTATATGCAGAACTTATAGGCATAATTTCTAAGATGTAGAAGTGCAGAATTTATAGGCATGAGTTCAAAAATGCAGAAATGCATAAATGTAGAAAACTTATAGGCATGAGTTCTAAAATGCAAAATGCAAAAATTACAAGCATGAGTTCTAAAATGCAGAAATGCAGAAAACTTATAGGCGTGAGTTCTAAAATGCAAAATACAGAAATTATAAATAACCTATAGGAAAGTTTTCTACCCTTTGCATGCATTCATCCCCATCCCTTTCCACTAGCCGTCCCTGATCGTTATTACAAAATATTACAGACCCAAATGAATCAGAAAAGAAAAGTAAAAATTACATCAGAAGTTCCAGCTATATCTAAACAGCCTAATTCAGACTCAAAGTCCAACAATATGAGATAAACCAACTTCCAGGATCAGATTTCCAGAAGCCTTTTTCATATTTGGGGCGTGTCAAAGTTCCCAAGAGTCTCAAAGGCTCCAGGCAGTGCTTACACCCCAAGCCATTGCAAAATTAAGATCAAAGAGTAGTGTGAAAATATCAGCCTTCAGATGTCCAAGTTCGGAGGGAACTCAAGGTCCCAAAGCAAGGCTCATGGG
>MU757659.1:14326-33249 GCA_026770625.1 Nicotiana glauca | reverse complement strand
TGAGTATTCAAGTTAGAGTTAACTTGAAAGTGTCGCAACAGTTGAGGCTGTGTGCTACACTGGGATTAGAGTTAATCCTTAGGTTTACAAAGAGTTTTGTAAATGCTGTTTTGGCTCATTGAGTTTAGTGGAAGTTTGGGAAAATCCTACTGAGTAGTAGGTCATGATTTTTTCACCTTTTGAGCCAGGTGTTTTCCACGTAAAAATCTCTGTGTTCTTTATTTCTGTATTTTAATTCCACAAACAGTAGTAGTTAGAACACCTAGAAGAACCAGGTTCTTCTAATGCAAAAATTAGGTACCACACAAATCACCCCCCCTCTTGTGTGGTATTGACGTCTAAAACATCAATTGGTATCAGAGCAGGTTATCCTTGAAGAGGTTAACACCTTAGGAAAAGATCAACAGTCATGAGCATCTACCCTTTCATTGGTCTTCGTATTGGATCCAATCACCTGTTGCATCATTGCTTCCAGTCTAGCGAAACCATCTTCTTGTCTCCCACCATGCTGCTACTGAGGTTGATGGTACCCTTGCTGCTGATTATTATACCCCTGAGATCTAGGATAGGGTGCCATATTGTTGGGAGGTCTCATGCCTGCCATGTTTGCATTGTATTGTGGTTGAGGCGGCCTTTAAGGCTGTTGTGTTTGTTGGCCCCAGTTCTGATTTCCTTGCCTCTGACACCCATAATTAGCTACATAATTTATATCCTCCGGGTGCTGGGTATGATGGTCATGCTCAACATTCCATGGATTACCCATAGGTTGACTGACACAATATGTACATAAGCCCCCATTGGTAGTATCAACTATGTGTACCTGCTGTTTTTGTCCTGACTCCTCCACCTTTTTAGTAGGATGCTCATCTGTGTCAAGAGGGTCGCCATATTCTCAGCCATAGTGTTAGAAGGATCAAGAGGCACTGAATTCACCACTGGAGTGATGGGTGCGTTCCTGTTTTTCCACCCTAAATTCTGAGCTATTTTATCAAGTAAATTCTGCCCTTCTCTCCAGGTCTTGCTCAAGAATGCCCCACCAGCTGAAGCATCCACAATATTCTTCATACTGTCTGAAAGTCCCATGTAAAAATGTTGTCCCAGCATCTGTTCCGGAATACCGTGATGGGGACACATCACCAACATTTCTTTGAACCTGCCCCATGTCTCATGCAATGTTTCCATAGGTTTCTGTTTGAAACTCACGATCTCATCAATTTGCTGAGCAGTTTTGTTGGGCGGGTGGAACTTGTTGTGAAATTGCTTGACCAACTCATCCCAAGTTGCTATAGAGTTGATAGGGAGTGAGTTCAGCCAAATCTGTGCAGCTCCTGTCACCGAGAATGGGAACAATAATAACCTGATTGCCTCTGGAGTGACGTTGGGCTGCCTTTGCGTTTTACAAATCGACAAGAAGTTCTTTAGGTGCTGCTGAGGGTCTTCAAGCTGTGTCCCAGAGAATAATCCCTTGTTTTGCAACAAGTGCAGCATATTGTTTGTAATCTGGAACGATTCAGCTTGTATGGATGGCACAACTATGGCGGTGGCCAGATTGTCAGCTGTGGGTTGTGCCCAGTCATATAAAGCTCTCTCGGGCACAAGAGGTGCCGCTTTCCTGACATTTGCATCATATTGTTGATTCCTGCCGTTTCCGTTTGGATCGATTACGTCTCCCATGTTAGTTTCGAGTTTGTCTGTCTGTTGAGATGGTTGATGTCTTTTGTTGGCCCCGGAATGCTTTCTCAGGGTCTGAGAGTCCTTCAAGCAGTTCTCAAGTCCTTGTAGAATTCCTAGGCATACACCTGTTCAACCAAGTCAACCGTCAAAAGTTTCAATCAAAAATTAGGTGTAAAGAAACTAGCTACACCAAAAATTTCGGTAATTCTATTAATGGCAGTTGGTAATTCCGTTAACTCCCCGGCAACGACGCCAAAATTTGATTATGCCCAAGTATATCCTCTAAATAGGATTCTGCGGACGTTGCAAATAAAACCCGAGTATTATGCCCCAGGGTCGAATCCACAGAGAGTCAACCTAACAACTGCTACCTTTAGACCCACTCAATTCTTAGAACCAGCTTCCAAATACTTTTGAACCACTGTTGAGGTTTCTTTATAAACTAGAATTGTAGAAAAATAACAAGCTATAACTAATAACTAAACTTGTAGACAAATATGAGAGAAAAGCTAAGGTAATGACTTTCCCTATTGATGGAATCCCTTCTGTTTATGCTTCATACAAATTTACCGACTCACTTTATTAATCATGAACACTCAGCTTACCGTAACTCTCTCCCGAGCAATCACAGCAATATACTACTACACTCTCCCGAGCTACACTAGCTAGCTTTAATTAGCACAGTTCACTTAAGATTACACCAAGACTTCGTTATTCCTTATCCTGCCTTTAAACCCGCAGATATAGATTCCTCATATTCTTTAGGAGTGGTGTTATTCGACAACTACCTAAATATGCACTATTTCNTAGACAAAGGAATTAGCTACTCATAACTATAGGTAAATAAACTAGAATAGAATTCATCATCAAAAACAAAAAGAAAAGAAGAAAGATGTTGGGAAAGATCCCTCACAATACTTTTCCCTTCCAAGATAACCTAACAATGAATACTTTTTTCCTTTCGGCGAAGCTTTTAGTTTAAATAGGGGTTAGGTCTTAAAAATCCCGTTTTTACACTTCAGTCCTTCAACTTTACGGCGCCTGCCGCGGTTCTACTGCGGTCGCGGTGGAACTGCGGCCAAACCACCCTTCTGAATATCTAAACTTCAGCGGCCCTCACCCACCGCGGTTCTACCGCGGTCGCGATGGAACCACGGTAGAACAGTGTCTCTGATTCTTCAGGGCTGTTCAGGCGTGATTTCCATGTACTTTTGCATATATGGCCTTTTTCTTCCACTTTTGATTCCAAAATTGCTCCTTAGCCTTCCTTAACCATTTTGTACCTACAATTCATGAAAAATACTAATAAGAGCATTTTGTCATCATATATATTATCAAAACAACATAAGAATGTGATTATTTAAGGCGTGATTATAGTCAAATTCACCTATTATCAAATATGCAGAAGATAAAACCGATCAAAGAGTACTACTTCCCTAATTATTCCTTGCATCCTCTTGATCGTATTGAGCAAATTTTGTTGAAACTCAATTTTCTACATAAAATTTAATATTATTCCTAAAAACAAAACGAGAATAAGAATATTTCATCAATTTTAAGAATATCTTTAAAAGTTTCACTGCATGTGATCTCAAGACCATGAGTTTAATTTAGCAATTATTTTTATCTCTTTTAGGCTACTTCTTGATTAATAAAGACTGATTTTATATGATAGGAATTCTAATAATTACTATTTACCCGTATTTTTATTCTCTTTTGATGGCCGCGCGAAGCACGGGTAAATTTACTAGTAAGAGAATAAATAAGGTGAAATTAGAAAATAGTCAGATTTATATGTGACAATTGAAAAATAGCCGCAACTTTTAGAGTAATCGAATTTAAACACTTTTGGTATAAAGATAAATATGAACGAAAACACTGTTCAAAATCTGGAAAACATTCCAACATAATATACTGGAGTTCGATTTTTTACATGTGAACTTCCAGTATAATATACTGGAGTTCCAGCATAATAATATGCTGGAAGTTCATACACATGTGCTCCAATCTCCAGTATATTATGCTGGAACTTTGCGTGTGCTGGAATTCCAACATAATATGTTGGAAGTTCATACACAAGTGCACCAATCTCCAGTATATTATGCTGGAACTGGAACTTTCCGTGTTGTAGTAAAATAGTGACTATTTTTCAATGACTTTGCAAATGCTGACTATTTTTCACCAGTCCGAAAACTGGCTAGCCCGTGCTATTTTCACAAATGAATATGTTGACAAGACCGGCCCTAGGTGGATCACTATTGAGATTTTTACATACCTATACAATATTGAAAACTTTATTATCTAAATTGTCCATGTTTTGTTATTTACCGACCTACATAAATTTTGTTTACAAAATATACACATTCCACCTTAAAAGGCTTTCAATACATTATTAATGCCTTTAATTAAACGATCTAGTTACTCCATTTTCTCTTGTTTTTCTCCTTTCTCTTTCCTTCACACCTTGTTAGCCTTAGTTTATGCTGTAGTTAGCTTGTCGAACTTTTGTCTATCTATTTTTTCCCAATTAAATCTTCAAAATACTAGATGGAATCGAACTAGAACTATGGTGACATATACGATCTAAATCTTAAAAACTTATGCATGTTTTTGAGTAAATTAATTGTGAATCAAAGATGGGTCAAGAAATTTGTTTGTAGGAGCAAACAGAATAAACAAGCTTCCCTGAAGCAAGCAAAAAAACTGAAACGTATGCTTGTTTATGTAATTTCATCTTCACTCAACATTGAAATTTATGTATTGTGAACCTTTAAAATGAAGAAATCATTCAAAAAAATTTATTTACTACAGTTGAACATGACATATGTTTAGAGCACAACGAATTGGAACAGAGAGATGGTAAATTGGTATGGTACAACAACATAAAAACTAAAAAACAAATTTCGTAACTTTAATACAAATTGGTACATCTACTGTATGAACTAAAAATAATTTTTATACAACTAATTATATAATATACAACTTATTTATAACTTATCAACAACTTTCATATATACTAAAAATAAAACTCATACAACTAATATAAATACACAGTATACACTTATGTACAACGTTTCTAAAATTTTCATACATTATATTATTTCTACCCAGTTATATACAACTACAATATCATACAACTTAAATATAATTTTTATACAAATTTTATACCATATGTCTTTTGTATCACAATTTTATAGTATTGGCATTTCATGCCCATTTGGCAAACTCCAATACCACTATCCACAACTCTATTTTTTTTTTTTTTTTTTTGACGATATCTTATGCTCTGGAAAATCTTGCACAATTTGTAATTTTCCAAACGGCAGGTGGCACGTCTGAATTATGTACATGGCCTGAATATAGAGTAAATCATAGCACCGTTGTAGCTCACATGTTTCTGTGTGCCCAGGCGGAGGACCACTTGTATGAATGGCGGAGAATAAGTTTTGGCAACCATGAGATGGATTAACAAAAAAAATCCAAGTGAGATAGATCTATTTTGAAAATATTTTAGAAAGGAAAATGATATTCTTGCATAATCGCCTGCATTTGTTGACCTTAGCTTTGTAAAATTGAAAGGCAATACTTATCATCTGCTTACTTAATTCTCATTATTTCTTTACAATCATAAGCATCATGGGAATTTATCTTGCAAAACCTTAAACCAGGAAGAATAAGTGCATGATTTTCTTGAATTTATTTTGCAAAACCTTAAACCAGGAAGAATAAAATGCATGAAAAGTATACATATATTGAATGATTAATAGTTGTGGTGTCTCTTACACTGCCGGAAGAGAAATATCTAAACAATTGCCCAATTTTGGAGAAAGGTAGAAGATATCTCACTGTAAGCTCAATAACTCACAAGATGGAGTACTGCATTGTTTTTAGCCACACATGGTATGGTCCCCTCCTAGTAAAAATCTTGAAAAATTGATGAATTTGAGATTGCCAATTGTGCATGAGAGTAATCTTGAAACCCAATGAGATCATTGATATAGATATCACCAGATAGAGACTCTTTCTCTCTTACTTTCTATATATAGTGAAGCCAGAATAACATCAGCTCATCACAACTAACTTTGACATCTCAAACTAGCAACCACTCACTTTCCTCTTGATAAACCATGGCTGCTTCTACAATGGCTCTTTCTTCCCCTTCTTTTGCTGGACAGGCAGTGAAACTCTCCCCATCTGCCTCAGAAATCACCGGAAATGGAAGGATGTCCATGAGAAAGACCGTCGCCAAACCCGTCGCATCTAGCAGCCCATGGTACGGCCCAGACCGTGTTAAGTACTTGGGCCCATTCTCCGGTGAGGCCCCAAGCTACTTGACCGGTGAATTCCCAGGTGACTACGGATGGGATACTGCTGGACTTTCAGCAGACCCAGAAACTTTTGCCAAGAACCGTGAACTCGAGGTGATCCACTGTAGATGGGCTATGCTTGGTGCTCTTGGATGTGTCTTCCCTGAGCTCTTGGCCCGCAACGGTGTCAAGTTTGGTGAGGCAGTGTGGTTCAAGGCCGGATCCCAAATCTTCAGCGAGGGTGGACTTGACTACTTGGGCAACCCAAGCTTGGTCCATGCACAAAGCATCTTGGCAATATGGGCTTGCCAAGTTATCCTGATGGGAGCCGTTGAGGGTTACCGTGTTGCTGGTGGGCCTCTTGGTGAGGTTGTCGACCCACTTTACCCTGGTGGTAGCTTTGACCCACTAGGCCTTGCTGATGACCCAGAGGCATTCGCTGAGCTCAAGGTGAAGGAGATCAAGAATGGTAGACTTGCCATGTTCTCTATGTTCGGATTCTTTGTTCAGGCCATTGTTACTGGAAAAGGTCCATTGGAGAACCTTGCTGACCATCTTGCTGACCCAGTTAACAACAATGCCTGGTCCTACGCCACAAATTTTGTCCCCGGAAAATGAATTATTATAAACATTCTTAAATTTGATTGTTAGATGGTCTTGTAAAGTTGTTGTGAGTTACTCGATAATAGAATGAATTCTTTTTTATATTCCAAGGATCGTTTAGTTCTGAATTTAATTTTCCAAAATTATTCAAACTTCCATATCAAAGAGAAAAAAGATAAAAACAAAAGAGTACAGGGGAAGACCGTAGAAACAATTGGGATATATGTGTAACTAGATAAACTATAAAGCTGTTAAAAAGCTTAAACTTTAATCTACAGAGCAGAGCAGCTTATGGAATTTAATAAGTTCTCAAGAAGCAATAATATAGTTCCAAGAATAATTTAATGTTGAAGTTAAACATCCAAGGGTAAAGAAGTATTTTCCAAATATTACCTGTTGTTCTTGTCTCTTGAATGAAGAAGGTGGAATGTTGCTCCCTCAGCACGCAATAGTTCTATGGTCTCTCACCTTTTGCTCTGAATTACTGCAGAACTAAAGGCATTTATCCATTTGGAAAAACTAACACAACTTAAGTTGAAACAAACACAAAAATTGGAATTTCTTTATACAAGTTCAGCATACAGATGAATGGACAAATACGGTCAACGCTTTTCTGTGCATAGGTATGCAGCAGCAATAGCCCAAATGGTAACACTGTTAGAATAGCCTCCAATAGAGTAATTTACAAATTTTGGAGTCCATACACACAAAATTAATAATGTTCAACAACATGATATGTTACTACATGATTCCTAAGTGAACGGTTGCTTTCTTGAGTCGAGGGTCTCCTGGAAATAGCCTCTCAGCCCCTCGGGTGGGGGTAAGGTCTGCGTACATATTATCCTCCCCAGACCCCACTCTTGGGATTATACTGCGCTGTTGTTGTTGTTGATTCCTAAGTGAAGGAGGGACATAATATTATTTCACTACAAGACCATTGACATTTCAATGATAAGGGACAGTAGTCTGAACTCTGACAACAACAACAACAACAACAACCCAGTATAATCCCATTTAGTGGAGTCTGGGGAGGATAGTGTGTACGCAGACCTTACCCCTACCCTAGGGTAGAGAGGCTGTTTCCAAATAGACCCCCGGCATCCTTCCCTCCAAGAACTTCCCACCTTGCTCTTGGGGAGACTCGAACTCATAACCTCTCGGTTGGAAGTGGGGGTTGCTTACCATCAGAGTAGTCTGAACTCTGAACGTAGCATATTGCAGCAAATGTTCTTGCTCTTAACACAGCCTCCTCGTTAAGTTCTGCATATTGTAATGCTGATGAATCTCAAGTTCCCAACTAATTAAATCCATGTACATGTCCTTCTGAGCAAACTCTTTCCTAGTCTAGGCATGGCTCATATAGTAGTTAAAATGCACGTACTAAGCCATCGTTCGATCTCTAAACATGAAACTAACTGTGCAACATATATAGAACTCCGTATACATACCTCTTCATGACAATGCGATGAACAATAGCGAAGATATGTTATTCTTGCATTGCCTGCATTTGTAAAACCCCAAAACACCAGTATCTTCACTTTCATGTAAATTGAAAGTTACATAACTATGACATTGACTCTTGCTTATGTTCAGTAGTATTTTGAAAAGTATAAATCAAGATAATTTATGCCACTAAGTGACCTAGTGTTTGGATTGCTTATTTGTGTTCGTAGCATGTAGCGGAAGATAATAACAATCCTAGGCAGAACTTTTCGTGTTTAAAATTTATTTACCCGTCAAAGATCGGATCAAAGACGTACTTGGTGAAGAGAGTCTTGTTTCAAAATTTTCTTCGAATAGTGCGAAAACTCTATGCATATCCACACTGAGACCGATCCTTTCTATCAACTCTTTGATCAATGAAAATCCGTGAACAAATTGAACAAAAAATATTGTGCTGAAATTTTTCTAAAAAATCTCAACTTAATGTTACATGACAAGAACTATTATTGTCAAGAATGTTTTTCTCTTGATTTTTATGGTTTCTCAAACCTTTTATTTTTCACTTCAAAAATAGTAGATGAAAAATGTGAAAGAATTAAGAGTTTTGCTACTACAATGGAATGTCTTTTAATTGTAAATCAAGACTAAGTCCTTTTATATAAAAGTTGAATCCATTTAAAAATATATCTCATTCTAAATGGAATGAATATGACAAACTTCCTTTATTACATTTATAAAAGTTTTCCATTGAAAAATACATCTCATTCTAAATGGGATGAATCTTTCAATATCTTGAGGAGTTTGAATTGAATTCTTCCGTAGGAATTCTTTCATGGAATTCCACGTCCAATCAAAATTGGATCAAGTGTTCTTCATTAATATTGTATATATATACATATTATATACACAAATATTAATTATATATATCTCATATATATATATTTCAACCAAGAGATACAATTTAATATTTTTGTCCAAATAGAAACTTCAATTTATTCACAATATTAATTATATCCTATGTGCTAGCAAAGAATATAATAACATTTCATTTGGACTAATAATTAAATTTATTTGACTAATTAAATTCCTTAATTTAATTATCATATAATAAAGTAATTAATCCTTTTGCAATGATCAAAACACTCGTTAGTGTGCGACCCCATAAGTTCAATACTAAACCGGTAGTAAATTGATCACATCAATATACTAATCAAGGGTGGCGTATAGCAACACTCCTTAACGATCGGATAGAATGAAGTATATAATTTACTCTCAAGAACCAGTAGAAGAATAATGTAGTAATTCCTTCTGTCCTTATAGCTCTGGATCACCCTAGGATATGGTTCAACTGTCAAATCCAAATAGGCGACCAACTATGTGTTCATGTCAAATATAATCGACCATTGAATGACCTAAGAAACGCATTTCTTCTTTCATTCAATTGCCCTGGCCAAGGTCTTAGTTTGGTCGTTTATAATTCATGACAACATGAAGCTTAAATTCATTACCAAGAGTTGACAGATTCCATCTTAGATCAATAACTAATTCTACAAGTATTTAACCGTACCCAATATCATTTCAACTATCGCCCTAGGGCCATAGGTGTCCAGTATCAAAGCACAATAAATAACTTGTCAATTACTATGACGATATCAGGTCAAAGGAAATTCTTACATCACATTCTTCAAGATAATATCCTATTGACAGTTTATGGTAATTCTAACCATTAGGAATTATCCAATGAGTCGGTTCAATGATCATATATTTATATGTATCATCTATCTATGCGAATTAGTTAATGAGATCAACTAATCTTTATCCAATAAAGACGATCACATAAATATTGATCTTACCAGATTACTGTCACACCTCCTTTTTACACGCCACCTCGACGGGTAGAATATAAGGGGAGTTTTTTCACTTAAAGTGATATTATTCGAAATGGGATTATTTATTTATTTCAGAGTCGCCACTTGGGAAAGGTTTGGCTTTTGGTGTCCCAAGTCACCGGTTTATCTTGAATCCCGAATCGAGGAAACTTTCGACTTTCCGAATGAAGTCTACGAACCGGAAATTCTAAGTAAGGAATTCTGTTGACCCAAGGGAAGGTGTTAGGCACCCCCGGGTCCCGTGGTTCTAGCACGGTCGCTTAAATTATTGTAATGGCTAAATATCTTATTTTAAAACATGTTATAACTTATGTGCTTTTATTAAAATTAAACCGCTTTTATTATCATTTTTTAATAGAATTGCAACGTCATGAAAATATGTCTCGAACCACGTCGCAATCAATGCACCCGTGGCCGTTGACACATTCCGACTCCGTTGAGATCTGGATTTGGGTCACATAAATGTGCACCCGATCTTAGAAAGATAAAATTGATTAAGGTGCGTCCTAAAGAGACTAACGTGTTGTTATTTTGGAAAAAGGCCCTGAAATTCATTAAACGGGCAATTCTGAAGTCTATTCGCTTATTACGTCCTTTTAATTGAGGGCCCCGCGATTTGTAATTTATTTTTTTGGGTGAGGCACGCCTCATTTCATTTTTAAAGGATGTCCTAAAGTGACTACGTTTTCTATTTCGTTACGTCTCTAAAAATGAAAAGAAGAAACAACATCCTATATTATTTTCAAGCTAGAGTTACTATAGTTAAGTAGTGAACATGACTTGTTAAAGTTTGAAATGAACAAAATGGGCCTCCGTTTAACATTTACAGGCCCAGCGTGAATGATGCAAAATTGGGGCTGGGCCATCTTACTCTGATTTGAACCTAACTACATGGTACTACCCACGTTTTAAATTTGCCATATGGCAGAAATGAGATCGATGCTAAGGAAACCTGTTTTTTATGAGGCTAAATGAACAAATGATTAACTAAAGAGTATGAACTACTGATTACTTAATCTTAAAACTTGATATGCATTTTTAAATAGGCTATAAATGAAATAAACTAGCGATGGCAGTATATGGATACTACATAATCGATTTTTTTTCTAACTAGCATACATGGGAATAAATCTGCAAACTTAGACTATTACCGATCAGAATTTATTTATACATTACAAACTACTCACATGATTCTAATGAACTAATAACTAACATATATATAACTTAGAATATGAAAATACGACTAAGTGACTTCAAGCTTTAAGGCTTCATTTTATTCATGCTTTGAACTTCAGCTACATTGTATACCAGTGTAACAGATGTGTACCTGGTAGTTGGGAAAAGCAAAGAAAGAGATGAAGATCAATAGTGCAGTAGCACCAACAACAGCACAACAATACAACAACACAGATTCCAGCAACAACTAGAGCAACTAGTGAAACAATAGTAGATAGACCAGTAGCAGATTGAAATCCCAGGAATAGATTAACCAAACAGGGAACTTAAGACAACCAATAGCAATTCCAGAAAACCAGACAGCAACACCAGAAAAAAAGAAAAAAAAAACCAACTGAAAGCCCAGTAACACCCAAGGTGCACTCTCAGTTAAATAAAAAATGTGACAAGTGCAAGACAAGCAATGTTTCTGCTTCTGAACACTCCAAACAAACTAAAACCTTGAAGTACTTAACTCTCAACTCACTTAGCTTTCTAAGATTTAAAGCCAGCTCTAATGTCGCTCAATATCTCTCAAGCTTTTAGGCAGAAAATTCCAGCTTTTCTGTTTAAAATCCAGACTGTACCCTCTCTATCTTTCTCCAGCTTTTTCTTAATCCCCTAAGACTATATCTGATTTTTTCAACTAGAGAAAGCCCCCCGTTAACTATTCTGAAATTTTCTTATATAACCAACTCTAAACCTCCTCACAGCCTGTCCAATTATTTAAAAAAAACTGACCACGCCCATCTTATTCCCTCTGTCACCTTCCCAGTTCCCTTTGTCTAGGCATGGGACTTCTCATTTTAAAACCTCTGGAGCTCAAAAGTTGGTGAATATCCTACTGTACAGCAGGTTCCACTACCATTCTCATGTGCATTTCAGCTTTTAGTATTAAACTAACCTGGTTTCTGACTTCCCATTACTTAGTGTCCAATCTATTATTAAAATCCAATGGTTATGGGCAGTATTATTTAATTAAATTCCCCATATCACTCCTGACTCGATTCTCAAACTATTGAATTAGCTTCAAGGGTATGCCAGTTCATTACTGGCAGAATGCTTAAACTAAACCAACTTTCAGGCTTCCAAATGCCAAACTAAACTTTGTAATCCCATTAGACTCCAGCTATAACCAATTTACTTTCTGAAATTCAGCTATAAACGATTCAGATTTTAATTCCAGCAATGATTTGGACCAATTTAGACAGTATTAATAACATTACAGTCATATTGTTCTAACAAAACAAACCTATACAACTAATCGACGACATTCGTTTAATCAATCACAACACATATAATCGATAACAAATGATCGACGCACAAACAGTGATTTACAATTCTTAGGCAAAAACAGGGGAGATGCGAAACTAATTATTCGATGATATTAATCGAAACGAATATGTATTCTATAACAACACAATTAACAAACAAACAGAAGCAAACAACCGACCAAATAAAAGGTCTTAAGGAGAAGAAACAGAAAAGTTTAACAAAAAATCGAAAAAGATAAAATAATAACAAAACTAAACTACCAAACAAATATTAAATAAATAAAGATAGAAGAAAGAAAGATGAAATACCTCAAAAGGAAAAATCAGAATCAAAACGGACTTGGACCACTTCGGACTTGAAGATTTTGAGGCCAAACGGACCTTAATGGCTCAACTGAGAACACTTCGACTAAGGTCCATTGAACGACAAAATTCTTCAAATTGGACATGAATTCAGGCTCGAGTTTTCTAGGGTTCTTCAAATTGTATATTGGGCTCGGGTGTGATTCGAACCAAACCAGTGTTGGTTTGGTTACGAGGGAGGTCAGGGGAGTGTTAGGTATCAATTTGGGGTGGTTTGGCGTAGGTTGAGTTTTGGCTCGAATCTTCGATTGAAGATTCGAGAAGATGTATCTAGATTCGAGCCCAAGGGGCTTGTGGATTTGGGTTCAAGGTGTGATGGAGGTTCTGTGGTGTTAAAATGGTGGTCACCGGCATCGTTGCCGCCGGGTTTACGGCGAAGGGGAGGGGTGGCGGCAACTAGGGTTTTGGGGAATGTTTGATTCGTCTCTGAGAGAGACACTGGAATGGGGGGTGCTTTGGATAAGGGGGGTGGGGTAAGGGTTAGGCTTATATACGAGGTAGAAGATGGGATTCTGGCCGTTGGATAAAGTTGGATTGATGGCCAGGATCTCTTGCCAGGGGGGGAACGACGTCGTCTCTATTAAATGAGTCTGGGTCGGTCTCAAAGGTGAACGGGTCGGGTATCTGGGAAAGCCTGGAGCCGTCGAGATGAACGGTTTAGATCAGACGCACCAAAGCGACGCTGTTTGGATTAAAGGGAGGCCTAATCTGGGCCGTCCAGTTGATTTGATCAATGGCTCGAAACAGAGATGCCAATACGGCGTCATTTGGAGGGCGTCTCTGAAAGACCTGGTCTTGGACCGGGTCTAGCATGGAACTGGGCCTGGTTTTGGTCTCTATTTTTGGAGCCCAAGTCCGATTTTTGTATCTTAATTAACCAAAATTCCTAAATAATTTACAAAATTTAAATAAAAGTCACACAAATATTAACTACTACTCATAACCATTAACACACAGATGAAGAATAGAAGTCACACAATGACAAGACACGAAATGCATATTTTTTGTAATTTTCTTTTAACCAAATTATGGTTAACTAATTTCTAAGAACGCACAATTAACTCCTAAATGCATGCAACATATACTTTTATATTTTTATTAAACTAACAAGGTGAGCATTTTACGGACCAAACAATTACCAAAACGTCCCTTAAATCCTCAAAATCGTACCCGAAGGTAACTTGTTTTATTTTTTGATTTCTTTTGGAGTAGTTTCCGAGAAGCAAAAATCACGTGCTCACAGCTGCCCCTCTTTGCCCGTAAACACGAAGCATTTTCGTGCAAAGATAAGTGAGCGGATACGAGCGATTTTTGCCCATTTGAGTACTCCGTGTGAAGCATTTTTTGAAAGATTTGACCGAACCTTTGCTTCAAAAGGTCTCCTACATATCCCTGGCTAAAAGGAAATCAGGTCAATGTAGTTCAGGAAGTTTTGGTAGCTGGGACTACTATGAAGCTGTGATCTTGCTGTTACTGCTGTTGCTGTTGCCGCCACTGCTTACTGACCTCCATATTACACCAAAAAGGAAAATCGCAGCTAAGCATAGCTATGCCTATCATCTACGAGTTACAAGATTCCTATCTATAATTCTCTTGAAAACTTGATCTTGAGTCTTAGCTGATCTTGCTGTAGACTTCGATCTGAATCTTGATGCTCGCAGGTTGTAGGTGCTTGTTTATTTCTGCGACATTGAGTGAAACGGGATTGGCGGGGCTTGCGACTTCAATCAGATCTCGAGCATTTCGCCCTTTTGTTGGCTCCAATATTCAAGCTCATTTCTTTTTCTTCTTTTTTTTTTGTTCTTTTGTTCTTTTCTTCATTCTGGACTGAGAATCATTCTGTAGGCCAATCGAATCATGTGCCTCGAGGTCAAACCTGCTTAAGACATCAAAGACAAACAAACGAACGAAATTTGCTGCCCCAGTTTTGACTAGGAAAATTTCATGGGTTAGTTGTGACACATATCTAGACAGTCAAATCAGGATTGTGTATCCTTGTGAATGGATCCAGGTTATGCTGGGAAATAGCCGGGTTATGCCGGGATTTGGAAAGAAAAAGATCCTTGGGTTATGCTAGGGAAATCCACGGGTTATGCCGGGGTTTGGAAAGAAAAAGCTCCTTGGGTTATGCCAAGGAGATCCAAGGGTTATGCCGAGATTTGGAAAGAAAAAGCTCCTTGGTTTATGCCAGGGAGATCCGCGGGTTATGTTGGGATTTGGAAAGAAAAAGCTCCTTGGATTATGCCAGGGAGATCCGCGGGTTATGCCGAGATTTGGAAAGAAAAAGCTCCTTGGGTTATGCCAGGGACATCCGCGGGTTATGCCGGGATTTGGAAAGAAAAGGCTCCTTGGGTTATGCCAGGGAGATCCGCGGGTTATGCCGGGATTTGGAAAGAAAAGGCTCCTTGGGTTATGCCAGGGAGATCCGCGGGTTATGCCGGGATTTGGAAATAAAAAGCTCATTGGGTTATGCCAGGGAGATCCGCGGGTTATGCCGGTATTTGGAAAGAAAAAGCTCCTTGGGTTATGCCAGGGAGATCCGCGGGTTATGCCGGGATTTGGAAAGAAAAAGCTCCTTGGGTTATGCCAGGGAGATCCGCGGGTTATGCCGGGATTTGGAAAGAAAAAGCTCCTTGGGTGATGCCAGGGAGATCCGCCGTTATGCCGGGATTTAGGAAAGAAAAAGCTCCTTGGGTTATGCCAGGGAGATCCGCGGGTTATGCCGGGATTTAGAAAGAAAAAGCTCCTTGGGTTATGCCAGGGAGATCCGCGGGTTATGCCGGGATTTGGAAAAAAAGCTCCTTGGGTTATGCCAGGGAGATCCGCGGGTTATGCCGGGATTTGGAAAGAAAAAGCTCCTTGCTATCATGATTTGCCTTCCCCCCCCCCTTTTTTTAATTTTTTTTTATTTAGTACAACGCATGGAAGAGTTAGAGGAGAAACTTCCCTTTTGGTTGATTCTTGGCTACAAAGCTGTTCCAGCGCATGCGCATTGTTTTTCTCTTCTAGGTTGCGTTCGTCTCTTGTATGGTCGCCTGGATTACACCTGCTTTAACTTTCCACAAAGAACAATTTGTTAGTTTGAAAAGGGGGTTGGTTTTGTGGCCTTGATCATCTCAATTGCTTAATCGCAGTCCCATTTCCGTGGAGAACTTTGCTGCTTGCCGATCTTGAGAAAGGAATTCTTTCAAACTTGACAAAACTCAAAACTTTTAGGCTTTCATGATGACTTGCCCGTGTAAGGGTTTGGTTCTCCCACCTCATTCTGCTCTCGAAACCATTGCCTTTTTCTTTCTTTTCCAACGTCTTTACTCTGGAGGTAATCAGACATCATGATCAGTCGGGATTGGACTGACACACCACTGAGGCTGGGTATCTTCTTTGCCTCTTGCCGGACGGAACTCTGTGAAACCGGTCCTGCCACTTTTTCCTTTGTAACGAGTTTCGGAATTTAGGGTTAAGCCAAAAGAAATTCAAGGAAAAGCAAACAGAGTGGAAAAGATGAATTAAAAAATAGAAGCATCCCTTTCAGGAGAAAAGAAGGACCTATCTGGGGTGCGTGCTGACTTCAAATAGACATGACATGCTTCTTGGACTGGATACCCGACCCGCACCAACTTCCGGCTTCTTACGAATCCATTGAATTGCATTTCCGAACCAGGGAACCTTGCCAGGACTTCTAGTGATGAGATATCCCCTTTTTCGGCCGATAGCGCCCTTTGCGGGTTTTCGCTAATCGACCTCTCTCATTTCTTTTCTCAACATCGCCCGCTAGTGCTCTTTGCGAGTTTTCACTAAACGGACTCTCTCATTTTGGTTTCTCTGCTCCTGTCGCCTCATGGTGCCCGAAGGTTTTCACCGATAAGACTCTCTCGTTTATTTTTCTCAACTTTTGAATGCTTGCTTTCCATCTATGATTTTTCTTAGCTCTCATGCCTTTGTCAATTGATCCGAAGGACTTGCGCTTGGTTTTGGGAAAAAAGGAATTGTGGACGGGATTACAACTTTGGAATCATTTGGTAAGCTCATGGTCGAACCATTATAATATCTGCCCCAGTTTCAACTTCGGGGAAAATTGGATTTTTGTTTTGGTGTGACTGAACCTCTTGAGGGAGGCTGCCTACGTATCCTTTCGGAATCAAGTCAGAACGTAGTTCAAACTAATCATTTTTTTTAATGGTGCTTTTGGATTCCAAAGAGGGTAGCCAAAGAGATGTAACCGGCTCAAAGGGCTTGCAAAAGGGGTTGATAGTATTTGGGTAGCAGGAATAAAAGCCTTCATCATCTCAAATGCGCCAAGACATCACCAAAGTAAACTCAGACATAATACCTCTTTACTGCGTCTGCGTTCACAGCTGTTTCTGGATCCTTCCCTTTGATATCGCCCAGATATAACGCTCCTCTTGGCAGTATCTTCCTGATGATGTACGGACCTTTCCAATTAGGAGCAAATTTTCCTTTTGCTTCCTGGTGATGGGGAAGAATGCGTCTTAACCAGCTGTCCTACTTCAAAATTCCTGGGTCGTACTTTCTTATTGTAAGCACGGGCCATTCTTTGCTGGTACAACTGCCCGTGGTAGACTGCAGCCATTCGCTTTTCATCAATTAAGGTCAACTGCTCCAATCGAGTCTTAACCCATACGCTATCTTCAATCTCCGCTTCGATAATGATCCGGAGCGAAGGTATTTCTACCTCTGCTGGTATTACAGCTTCAGTTCCATAAACCAACAAATATGGGGTGGCTCCTACTGATGTGCGCACCATAGTGCGATATCCCAGTAAGGCAAAAGGCAACTGTTCATGCCACTGTCTGGAACTCTGGATTGTCTTTCTCAAAATCTTCTTGATGTTCTTGTTCGCTGCTTCGACAGCGCCGTTGGCTTTGGGTCGATAAGGAGTGGAGTTCTTGTGCGTTACTTTGAATTGTTTGCATACTTCCTCCATCAGACGACTGTTCAGGTTCGCAGCATTATCTGTGATGATGGTTGCAGGAATACCAAAGCGACATATAAGATTTGAATGTACAAAGTCCACCACGGCTTTTTTAGTGACCGATTTGAGAGTGATAGCTTCGACCCATTTCGTGAAGTAATCGATGGCAACCAATATGAATCTGTGCCCGTTAGATGCTTTCGGCTCAATCGGACCAATGACGTCCATACCCCAAGCGACAAAAGGCCAAGGTCCTGACATAGGATGTAGCTCTATCGGAGGTGCATGAATTCAGATCTCCATGCACCTGACAAAGATGGCATTTTCGGACGAAGCCGAAGCAATCTTTCTCCATAGTTATCCAATAATAAACGGCTCGAAGGATTTTCTTTGCCAAGACATACCCGTTCATATGAGGTACACACACTTCCGCGTGTAATTCATGCATGACTCTTCCTGCTTCCTCGGCGTCAATACATCTTAACAGGTTAAGATCCGGGGTTCTTTTATACAAAACCTTGCTGCTAAAAAAGAAACCACTCGCGTGCCGCCTAATAGTTCTCTTTTGATCTCCAGTAGCATGTTCGGGGTATTCTTGTGTTTTCAAAAACTTCTTGACATCGTGGTACCATGGCTGGATATTTGGTCCTGCCCCGATCACATTACAGTAACCGTGTTTTTCCCTGATTTAGATTTCCAAAGGATCGATGTGGGCGTTGCCTGGATAGGGTAACATTGAAGCTAACGTGGCAAGTGCATCAACTAGTTCGTTGTGACACCGTGGGATGTACCTGAACTCTATTGATGTAAATCGCTTGCCGAGATCTTCCACGTGCTGCCGATAAGGAATAAGCTTAACATCTCGAGTTTCCCATTCACCTTGGGCTTGCCGGATAATCAAATCAAAATCCCCCATAATCAGTAAATCTTCAACATCTTGATCGATTGCCATGTTCATGCCCATAATGCAAGCTTTATACTCAGCCGTATTGTTTGTGCAAAAGAAACGGAGCCTAGCTGTAGCCGGATAATGCTGGCCGGTGGGCGAGATCAAGATTGCCCCAATTCCTACACCTTTGGCGTTTACAGCCCTATCAAAGAACATTTTCCAAGCACGAGTGTCTTCAAGGACTACTTCCACTGTGTTTACCTCTTCATCTGGAAAGTAAGTATTCAACGGTTGGTATTCCTCATCAATCGGGTTTTCAGCCAAGTGATCCGC
>MU757658.1:86246-97272 GCA_026770625.1 Nicotiana glauca | reverse complement strand
AGTCTTCGGCCTAGTCTTGATTACCAATCTAACTCCGAAATAATAATACAAGAAATTGAGTGTGATGACGAGGTAGAATATGATGATGAGGAAGCCTTTGAAGAAATCAGTAAAGAATTAATCCAATTTGAGGAAAAACCCATACCTAATCTGAACGACACAGAGGCAATCAATTTAAGGGATCAGGAGAATGTACGAGAAACAAAAATAAGCATCCATTTGGAGCCTCCGCTCAGAGAAGAGATAATCAAAGCGCTGCTTGAGTACAAAGATGTTTTTGCATGGTCACATGATGATATGCCTATTTAGTGGTCCACAAATTTCCCACAGACCCAGCATGCCCTCCTGTCAAGCAGAAGTTGAGGAAATTTAAAACAGATATCAGTGTAAAAATCAAAGAAGAAGTCACCAAGCAGTTTGATGTGAAGGTCATCCGGGTCACCCGGTATCCCACCTGGTTAGCTAATGTTGTGCCTGTACCAAAGAAGGATGGAAAGACCAGAGTGTACATTGATTACAGTGATCTCAATAAGGTGAGCCCGAAAGACAACTTCCTAGTGCCAAACATCCTGATTGACAATTGTGCCAAACATGAGATTGGTTCCTTCGTGGATTGTTATGCGGGCTATCACTAGATTTTAATGGATGAGGAAGATGCGGAAAAGACGGCATTCATCACGCCTTGGGGGACGTATTGTTATAGGGTTATGCCATTTGGGTTGAAGAACGCAGGGGCAACATATACGAGGGCAATGACCACCATGTTCCATGACATGATACATCGGGAAATTGAAGTCTATGTAGACGACGCGATCATAAAGTCAAGGAAGCAATGTGACCATGTCAAAGACCTGAGGAAATTTTTCCAGAGGCTCCGCAGGTACAACCTTAAACTTAATCCAGCGAAGTGTGCATTTGGAGTTCCGTCGGGGAAGTTGTTGGGGTTCGTGGTAAGTCGACGCAGTATTAAGTTAGACCCGTCCAAAATCAAAGCCATTCAGGAGTTACCACCGCCGAAAATCAAGAAAGAGGTGATGAGTTTGCTCGGCAGGTTGAATTATATCAGCAGGTTCATTGCCCAGCTTACGATGACTTGTGAGCCTATCTTTAAGCTGCTAAAGAAAGATGCTGCGGTCAGATGGACAGATGAATGTTAGGAAGCATTTGACAAGATTAAGGAATATTTGGCTAGTCCACCTGTGTTGGCTCCGCCAGAGCCGGGAAGACCCTTGATCCTCTATCTGACAGTTTTGGATAACTCTTTTGGCTGTGTACTGGGACAGCATGACATCACAGGAAAGAAGGAGCATGCGATTTACTACCTCAGCAAGAAGTTCACATCTTATGAGGTAAAGTACACTCAACTTAAGAGGACGTGTTGTGCTTTAACCTGGGTAGCGCAGAAATTGAAACATTACTTGTCATCATATACCACCTATCTTATCGCGCGGTTGGACCCATTGAAGTACATTTTTCAGAAGCCTATGCCCACAGGGAGGCTCGCAAAGTGGCAGATCTTGCTCACAGAATTTGACATTATCTAAGTGACCCGGACCGCAATGAAGGCACAAGCGGTGGCTAATCATCTAGCCGAGAACCCAGTTAATGATGAGTATGAACCTTTGAAGACATATTTCCCTGATAAGGAGACAATGCACATCGAGGAATTAGAACAAGACAAAAAAATCAGGGTGGAAGTTGTTCTTTGATGGGGCTGCCAATACCAAAGGCTTCGGGATAGGAGCGGTACTTATTTCTAAGACAGGGCAACACTACCCTGTTACAGCTTAACTTTGCTTTTACTGCACTAATAACATGGTTGAATACGAGGCATGTATCTTGGGTTTGAGGTTGGCTATAGACATGGGTGTCCAGGAGATCTTGGTCATGGGTGACTCGGATCTTCTGGTGCATCAGATTCAGGGACAATGGGAGACACGAAGCTTATACCGTACCGGCAGTGTTTGCATGAACTTTGTCAACAGTTTCAGTCGATAGACGTCAGGCATATTCCAAGGATTCATAATGAAGTTGCCGACGCTTTGTCCACTTTGGCATCGATGTTGCATCATCCAGATAAGGCTTATGTGGACCCATTACAGATTCAGGTCCGAAATCAGCATGCTTATTGTAACATGGTAGAGGAAGAGCTTGATGGTGAGCCGTGGTTTCATGATATCAAAGAATACCTCAGGATGGGGGTATATCCAGCACAGGCCACAGGGGATCAAAAGAGAGCCATTAGACGCTTGGCAAGCGGATTTTTCTTCAGTGGAGGAGTGTTGTACAAAAGAACTCCAGATCTTGGTTTATTGAGGTGCATGGATGCTAAACAGGCTACAGCTATCATGACCGAGGTACATGCGGGAGTTTGTGGATCTCATATGAGTGGATATGTATTGGCCAAGAAGATTCTTCGAGCAGGTTATTATTGGCTTACTATGGAACGAGATTATATCAGTTTCGTGCGCAAGTGTCATCAATGGCAGGTACATGGAGATTTGGTTCACTCTCCACCATCCGAATTGCATACAATGTCAGCACCATGGCCCTTCGTTGCTTGGGGAATGGATGTCATTGGGCCGATCGAGCCAGCAGTGTCGAATCAGCACATGTTTATTCTGGTAGCCATTAATTATTTCACTAAGTGGGTTGAGGCGAGAACTTTCAAATCGGTGACCAAGAAGGCAGTGGTCGATTTTGTGCATTCGAATATTATTTGTCAATTCGGAATCCCGAAGGTAATTATCACAGACAATGGTGCCAATCTCAATAGCCATCTGATGGTGGAGACGTATCAGCAGTTTAAGATTACGCACCGCAATTCCACCCCATATCGTCCTAAGCCGAATGGAGCGGTCGAAGCAGCTAACAAGAACATCAAGAAGATACTTCGGAAAATGGTGGAAGGGTCCAGGCAATGGCATGAGAAGCTACCTTTCGCTCTATTAGGCTATCGCACTACTGTTCGTACCTCAGTAGGGGCAACTCCTTATTCATTGGTATATGGTACGGAGGCAGTAATACCCGCAGAGGTTGAAATACCATCCCTTCGGATTATCGTCGAGGCGGAAATTGTCGACATTGAATGGGTCAAGGCCCGCTTGGAGCAACTGAGCTTGATTGATGAAAAGAGATTGGCAGCAGTATGTCATGGACAATTGTACCAACAGAGAATGGCAAGAGCATATAACAAGAAAGTGCGTCCGAGGAAGTTTGAAGTAGGGCAATTGGTGTTGAGGCGTATCCTATCTCATTGGGCCAAAGCAAAAGGAAAGTTCGCCCCCAACTGGCAGGGGCCATTTGTTGTAATCAGAGTGTTGTCCAATGGTGCGTTATATCTGACGGATGTGGAAGAAAAGTGTGTAGAAATGGCTATTCACTCCGATGCAGTCAGGCGATACTATGTATGATTTCTTTGTCTACTCGTACTTAATTGTATTTAACATGTTTTGAGATTGAAATGATGAAGGCATTTTGTTCTGCTATCCAAACACTTTATCCTTTGTTATCCCTTTGAGCCTTATTTTATTTTCTTTCGTACCCCTCTTTCGGAATCAACAATAAAACTCGTAGGCCCGAGCGGGAAAGTAAGCATTAAAACAAGAGAAGAGCAGTGAAAAAGAAAATGAAGATGAAAAGGAAAAGAAGAAGAAAAGAAAAGAAAAAGAGAGAAGAAAAGAAAAGAAAAGAAGAGAAAAGAAGAGAAAGGAAAAGAAGATAAAAGAAAATAAAAGAAAGGAAGAGAACAGAAAATAAAAGAGAAAAAGAAGAGAAAGAAAAGAAAAGGAAAAAAAAATAGCCAGCAGAGTCGCCAGAGCTGTCACACCTCCTTTTTCACTATACCTGCAAGGGCATAAAAGAGTTTTTCCAATTAAAGGACAATCTGAACGGGATTTGTTATAAAGATTCATATTCACTACTTGGGAGATTAATGGTGTCCCAAGTCACCGATTGAATCCCGAACCGAGGAAATTATGACTCTGTTAATAGTCCGCGAACCAGAAATCCGAGTAAGGAATTCTGTTAACCCGGGAGAAGGTGTTAGGCATTCCCAGATTCCGTAGTTCTAGCACGGTCGCTCAACTGTTGCATTTGCTTTTATCTGATTTCAAAACACGTTCTAACTTATGTGCCTTTTATTAGCAACCCGCTTTACTTTTTTTTTTAATAAGAATTGCAACGTCGTGAAAATGCGTCTCGAATCGCGTCGCACCAGTGCACCCGTGGTTATCATCACATTTCGACTCCGTTGAGATTTGGATTTGGGTCACATAAATGTGCACCCGTAGTTAGGAAGATAAAATTATTTAAAGTGCGTGCCTAAAGAGACTATCGCATTATTATCTTTGGGGAAGGCCGTGAAATTCGCTAAACGGCCTATCCCGAAGTCTAGATACTTTACCATAATATTTATTGAGGGCCCCGCAATTTATGCGTTTTATTTGGCGAGGCCTGCCTCATTTTTATTAAAGGAAAACCTAAAGCGACTATGATTTCCTATTTTTATCTCTAAAAATACAGAAAAATCCCTAACTAATTAAAGTATTTGGGGAAGACAAATCCTCATGAGTCCATTTCAACACAGTAAGTCCGATAACATAACAGGTAACACCAAAGCCTTAGCAATTCGTTAGATTCCATAAAAAATAATTGGACAACTATAGACCTGGGCCCAGGCCCAAACGTATACGTACAGTAGAATAGGACTTGGGCCACTCAATAAGGTTTTTAAACTTTTACCATGTGCAGACGAGCCCAATTCACCACATTAACCAATCTTCTATTCAATTTGCACCGTTTTTACTGAAATGTTTCTTCAAGCTGTTCTAATCGAATCCCAGTGGTGGTTATTGCTTTGGTCCCGATTTTTATACTCAAACCTATGTATTATTAGACGTTCTACTGCTTTATCCAGAAAACGCCGATTAAGCTGAAGCACTACTAGCTAAATGCAATTATCATATCTAAGAGCTAATTTAACAATACAAATATTTGTTATCTGATTCTACTCTAACGCTGATGCTCACTCGAAGAAACTAATTCAAGTTCATACCTCGACTAGATTTATAACAATTATACATGTGAGGCTATTAAACTAAAGTAGTAACTATAACATGAAATCAATTTCAGCATTCCAAATTGTTCTCTAAATCCGCAGATTAACAACAATACACAGTCCAGTTTAGTTAACACATTCAGTCATCTGTTTACAAAAACTCACTAGCAACACTCGACTAACAAAATAGAAATTAATTGAACTAGGCTATGACTAATGCATGAAGATAATCAGGATCAGCAGGTGAAGAAACAGCGAGATTTCATTCCAGACTTCTCAACATCACATATTACATCACCAAGGTTCGAGACATGTACCTGGAATACAAGGAAAAGAGTAGAAGCAGGGGATCAGCAACAAGAACAAGTAAAATTTGAGCAACAGCCCAGCAACTTGGTTCAACAGTCCAGAATAAGTTTGAAATCAAGCAGAATCAGAAGAATCAACTACAGACTACTTGACTAACCCACTGAACTTGAAATTGAAACCCAAACTTCACACACACTTCAACAAATAACCCAATAACCCATTTGAATCAATCAGATCTATCCTACAAGTGGTTTTAGAAGCTTAGTCTCGAACAGAAAAATAAGGAGATTTGAACTATTCAAGCCTGAATGATCCAGATGATTATATCAAAGGTTGAAACTGAAAATTGTTCTAAGGAAAGCAATCAAACAGTTTTTTTGATTTTTTTTTTGTGATTTTTATTGTTTTTGGCTTTTTGAATTTGAATTTCTGTTTTTGATCTGAAGAGATGAAAGAATATTGTTTTTGGGGGAAATTCTCTGGCTGAAAAACTTGTGAAACAAGGCATGGGAATGGCCTTTTATAGGCACAATGAGGTGTAACTTCAGATTACTTGGTTTACACTTTAGTCCTTTCCTTATTTTCATACTAGTCCCCTATTTATTGACTTGTTACTCAAGTAAGTATCCTAACTTCCTGAAACTACAACTAAAGTCCTATTCTAGAGGATTCTGGAGAATTCTAGTTGTAACTACAGCACTCTTATGTATTTCTAAGTACCAAACTACCCTTGAATTTGCTTGGAAATTACAACCCTAAGTCAAAATTAACCTATCCCTTTAATCAACCTATGGTCAATTAACTAATCCAAATCAACTATAACCAAACGACTAAACTAACACAGTCCTGATAATCAAACCTAAGTAGTCTAGGCTGAAATTAGTTCTAATCAAATTAACTCAACACCATCGACAGAAATCCAAACTAATCAAACACTGAATGGAAGCAATGACTGAATTATACTAAGGAAGACTATGAGGATACATTTAACCATGAGCAAAATTAAACTGACCGTCTCAACACTAGAATCAAGCCCACATTTATACTAAACCAAATCATAAAGAGACATAGAGGAAATATCTACTAATAATAAAAAACAATTAAACTAAATTCTATTTTTAAGCTAAAACAGACTGAGATGAATCATGAAATCAAAATAGAACCAAAACTAAGATAACAGGATCGAAATCATGTTTAAACTAAAAGAAGCAAGAGACAGATTCAATCATAAACACAGTTAAATCAACAGAATCAGAAATCAAAATAAATTAAATTAAAAAAATGTAAACTAAAAAAAATCAGAAACTTAAAAGAATATTTACTGACTCCAAGACTTAAATTTGCCTAACTTCGAATTGGGTCTTCAAATGATGTTATGTGTTTGTTCTTGCCAAGAACAAACACATAACATAACTCTAAAACCCACTCGAACACTAGCTGGCCTTGGAAAGTCGGACAGACTTGACAACAAAATCCTAGATTTAAGATTCGAACAGGTTGAGGGTGACTTGAAGTAAAAGGGGTGTGGATTCGTGATGTGGGGTTGGAGGGGAGTATATGGTGTGATTTTGGAGTGGTTTAGAGGGTGGCGCCGCCATGCACGGTGGCGGCGTCGCTAGGGTTTAGGTTATTTGGAGAGTTGGGGTGGGATTTGGAGGAAGCTAAAGTCGGATATGGAATGGGGAGGTGAAGGAGAGGAGAAGGTGTAATTTTGGGCGTTATTGGAAGTTGGCCGCCGACGGCGGCGATTTCCGGCCGGCAGCGGAAGGCGGAGGAGTGGCGGAGACGGTGGCGTTAGGGGGGGTACGATGAAGGCGACATTTTGGTCTCTAATTGCCTAAAGTGTTTATTACACTTTTATGTAAAGTGAGGGAATAAATTCTAACCGTTAGATCAAGGAGAATGGAGGGGTAGGATAGACTGACGCGAAACGGCATCGTTTTATGTGTGGGGGGTTTGGACCGGGTTTTGGGGTACTTGGGCTGGACGGGGGTTGGGTTTGAATTAGTTTGGGCTGGACGGGAATGGGTGAAGATGGCCCAATTTGGTCTTTTTGTTACGGCAGCCCTTTTCTTTACTTGCTTTGTTTTGTTTTTCTCTTTTTATTTCTTTTGTTTATTTCCATTTTGTATTTTATATATTTTCTGATTTTATAAAATGCAAAATTAAAGTTCAAAACCAAATTGACACTAAAAATATATTTCCTAATTTTCCAAAATACAAACTAAGACAAATTTAAACTAAAAATGCAAAAGTACCATTTTTGTTATTTTCTCTATTTGTAAACAATTTTAACTATTAATCAATCCTAAAATATAAAATTAAACCCTAAACAAATGCCAAGTATATTTTGTATGTTTTTCGTATGAATTAAAATGCACAAATAAAATGCACACAATTAACAAAAAAATAACACAGAATTCACAAAATTGCAAAATAATAAAGAAAAATCATTTTTGTTTGGATTTTTGGGAATAATTCATGTATAGGGCAAAAATCACGTGCTCACACTGGGCACTGGCGAGGGATATCGGTGTGGTGACAGAGGCACCTGCACGCTTGTCACTTGGCGCGGCCAAGACCACGAGGCCGTCCGTAGCGCTAGGCGTTGGGAGGCTTGCTAGGACGCCACGGGGCGCGCCCAAAGAGTCATGGGGCATGACTGGAAAGCCGCCCATGACACAAGTTGTGCAATATGGAATTGTTCAATCTCCGCGATGACATGGAAATCCCTATGCAATGAAAGAAGAAGATGGAATAAAAGAGAAATACAATGAAATTCATTGTTGTGTTATGCATTTATTTATTAAGAAAAGGTGGAAAAGACAATTTGTATGCGATATTTAGACTTGCTCATCGCGTATTATTCTTGTTGTTATTAAGCGAACTCAAGTTTACAGTTAGATACTCAATAAATTTTTTTCTTTGAAACTTTTCAAAGAGATTTTAAGTATATTCATCATTAAGTTTGTGTTCAATAAAAAATTTAATTTTTAATACGTAAATCATGTTCAAAGAAAAAACTCAAATAATTAGTCAAGTTGATGGCAGTTAACCGTTGACCAAGAAACTAGCTAGAGACAATAATTGCACCTACTAGCGGCTTAGAATAAAATTTAATGACATTATTGTCAGAAATCGTATTTGATATTATAATGATAAAGTTAAACTAATTAGGAATGTGACTTACTCTTTATTCTCATCGCGAAGCTACGTTAACAATGTCAACTTGTTTGATGCATTTGGTGATCTTTAGCAGGGAGATCACATGTTGTTGATACACATTTACAAGCATTGAGGGAAAGAATAGAAAAAGTGAGGATCAAAGAATGATTGGAGAAATCTTAAAGGCGTGTTTTTCAGAAAATAAATCTTATACAGTACTCATCGGTTTCAGTTTATGTGAACCTATTTTTTTTTTAGTCCGTTCCAAAAAGAATGGATCCTTTTTAAATTTGGTAATAATTTAGCTTAAAGTTACAACTCTATCTTTAATGAGAAGCTTTTATAACCACACAAATACTCTGGAGCCCATTTGGACTTGTTTAGGACCATAAATTTCAAAATTTTTTATTTTTTTCTTAAATTTCGTGCCTAGTCAAACATGTTGGGATAAATTAGAATGGAGAGAGTACTACTTTTCATTCTACCTTTATCTTGGATATTCCTTTTTGCACATCAAGAAATTCTTGATTTGCAGTCTGTAGCCCAATCATAATTTTGGCTGAGGAATCCGTGCCATTCAATTTAACTATAAAAATTTGAGTGACCTTTATTTTGACCAGGAGAGGGAGTTGAAATAACTGCAAATTCACTTCATCTCGGATGTTGTTGATGGTAATAGCAAGATTCTGTTTTCGTCCTTTTTCTATATAGTAATAATAGGTGTCTGATTAATATGAGTGGTAAGGGTAGTACGTTAGCTACGTTCATTATGTCTTGGATAAAGCCTCTAGTGCTATCAGTATCACTAATAGCCCGTTTAGCTAAACTGCAAAAAGCAGCTTATTTTGAGAAATATTTTTTTTAAAAGTGCTTTTCTCAAAAGTAATTTTAGTGAGAACTAATTTGTGTTTGGCTAATTAGTTTGAAAAGTACTTCTGAACAGCAATTAGTGTTTGGCCAAACTTTAAAAAATTACTTTTAAGTGTATTTTTCTCAAAAGTATTTCTCAAAAAAGTATTTTTGGAGAGGAACTACTTTTTTCTGCTTCTCCTCAAAAACACTTTTTTTTTCTTCTAAAAGCTTGGCCAAACACCTCAATTTTTGGCCGAAAGTGCTTTTGACAAAAAAAAAAATTACTTTTGGCAAAAAAAAAACTTGGCCAAACAGGCTATAATTCATGGCATAACGAGCAAAAGAGGCAGTTATATTTTGATTTGTACATTTCTGCTGCATCATTAATTAGCTCTTTTTTCCCTTCTCACATATGATAAGTTTGTGTTGACAAGTCACTCTAGCTCTTCCTTTTTTCTTAATCTGTCCCCCCCCCCCCACAAGTCTACGTGGAGAGGGAGGGGATTGGTTGGATTTGAAACTTCATATTAAATCTAGTGATCGTGAGCCACTAGGCTGTATCCGTGCTGTATGCCACCCGTCTTGTAAGCACGTTTGGAAAAAATTTCTTTAATAAGGTTGATTGAAAGAAATTGTCTGCCATCGAAGCATTTAATACTTGCAGTATGCACATATTCTATTGCAATCTGTGAATTGGAGAAAGATTGACATTTTCTCCCAGAGCTAGTGAAGTTTGGCTCATGATAGAGAAAATGTCTTAATAATATTCACATGCATTAGGGTCGTAGGTTAGTACGTAGTCGAGTCCGGGGGTGAGGCTAGTTCGATAGGATTGGCCTTTAATTACTAATGGTCAATGTTGTGTTCACGCTATCCTTTCGTTTTTCATAGCATCAGGCCGTATTTTCTGGTTTTGTTATTGCATTTCAATTATTTTCTAGTTCTTATGATGCTGTAATTATTTCTTTGGTTTATGTTTGATGGTACTAATATATTGTCCCTTTTCTTTCCCTTCTTTTCTCGTCTTTTCTGTCTTCTTGAGCCGATGGTCATTGGAAAACAACATCTCTACTCCTTCGGGGTAGGGGTAAAGTTGTGCACACGCTATCTTCCCCAAATCCCACTTGTGGAATTTTACTGGGTCATTATTGTTGTTGTTGTACCAATAGTAACAGAGCTTTTATCTTAGGATCATTAATGATTTTCTCGTGAATCAGTTAGATTATATGGATCAATCTCATCTAGAAACATAATACATTCGTGTTTCTTTAGCTTTTAGATAGAATGCCTGCTATGAACATTTAAAATTAGAATACCTGACTAAACGCTGAAAATGTAGAAACTCGAACTTGACAGTGAAAATGTAGAAAACAGAAATTGACAAAAATTTCCGAGAAGGTAAGTCAAAAGACAAAGAAGAGGATAATTTGTACAAACTAACTAGTTATCTAACACTTGACCTTTGCTTAGACGAAGAAAAAGATTCAATGGAAAATACAAGTTGATCAAGTTACAGTAATTAATAAACATTGATTAAGCCCCCCCCTCCCCCCCCACAAAGCCTCCACCCACCCAAATAGGAGGTAAGTTGGTTCATTCTTTTGTTGCCTATGTGAACATCCAATTAAAGGTCTTCTATCT